>CM076572.1:1358082387-1358227047 GCA_034641835.2 Pinus albicaulis
GTTCACTGATAGAGGCTGTAATATTCCCATTTTTGGCATCATCCATAACAGGGCTAGGAGGGACTTCCAGAGTTAGGAGCAGACAGGTCACAGGTACAGATTGGTGCTATCAGTGGGCTCAGGAGCTTTTCAGAGGAGTTTTGAGGAGTTTTCATGGTGTCTGGAGGCATTCACTTGATATACTCCATCATCCGAGCAGTTTGGCTTTCGTTCCGATGCATTCCGATAACTTTCGGAATTTTGAGTTATTTATGGGCTTAACTCAGCTAATTATGCTCAAGGTGGCATTTCGGGAGGAATATGCGATGGAACACCTTAGTGTAATAGCCCATCGGAACCGGGACGAGGAGACCTACACGATCGGACAACTAGACAGAGATTTCAGTGACCAGAGGAGGCGTGGTAGCCGATATACCCTTTTCTGCATTAAAAAGGAATATTTTATAATATTTTAATAAAAGGGGAAAGTGCTCCATAAATAAAATAATAATAAAATAATGCTCTAGAAGGCTCCAAGGGATCTATAAAAGGCAGGGAGGAGGCCATTGGGAGACATCTTTGGAATAGATCATTTGCTTGTATATGCGAGGTTTGAGGACGTGGTTCTCTACTTCTGCCGTAGCCCCAGGACGGAAACCCTCGGGTGGTTTGTGAGGGTTGGACGAAAACCCAACTCTCTTGAGGAGACTTCACTTAGGAGTTTCACAGAGCTTCAGAGTTTGGTGTGAGGATCATTCAGATCTTCAACTTGGGCTTCATCAGTTTCAGTGGGTTCAGTTTCAGCTGTTGCCGGAGGGAGAGTGCAGCAGTGCAGTTTGTGGCCAGTGCTGTTCAGCAGCTTATCTTGGTGGCCGGTTTTCTATCTCAGCTCTTCTTGGGTCAGATCTATATGTAAACCCCTGTCTATTATCTATAATAAAAGCTGAGATTTTTCTTATGTTCTATATGGTATTGGATTGCAGCATTTCCTGTCTTTTATTTTACATGGCAATCTTCTGTTGAATAAATGTTTATTTTTCGGCAAAGTGTGGTATTCAGTATTTTTCTGCATTTTAGTTAAAATATCCCATCCGGGATATTACAGTGGTATCGGAGCATTGGACTTGGCTCAGCCTGCGGGGTTTTCACTTTCCAGTTGCAGCTATCCTTTCCGAGGGTTTGACTGCAAAAGAAGATCGAGAGCTTATTTACAATTTCAAGTGGCCTGAATTGCAATCATTTTCAGTGGCCGAATTAATTTGAGTAGCAATAGTGACTCCAAGGTCGAAATCTATTGGGTTTCAGTAAAATCTCAGAAAGACTGAATTATTTGTTTGATATCAGTTGTATAGAGAGGCCACATCAAAATCTGGAAGTACCAAGACAAGTCAAGGGGCCGCATATCAGTTGGGCAAACGAATTATTTTAAAAGGAGAAATCTGTGGAAAAAAAGAAAAATAAATAAGTAAATTTTAATAAGAGATTGTCCAAGCTGTAGAAGTCGGTTTGAATAATTTTGAAGCCGGACGTCTCTGAATTCGAAGAAAAATAAAATAAAATAAAATAAAAAATAAAAATTTTTAGGGGCTCAAAATAATTTTAAAGGAGCTGCAAGAAAATTGAGCCGGAGAAGCTGCGTGGAGTCAAAGCCATCGAAAAGGGAGGACGAGATCGCTTTGAAAGGGACAAATTACGTGCTTCATGACTGCGTGAAGATTCAAAGCACGACGCTGTCGGGGCCGAGTTAGCAATACAATCGGGATGATCTGAGGCCGTGGGATTTGGTCATCCGCTGACTACGAGCCATAGCTAGGGCGAAGTTCACTGCAGGTCGGGCAGAGAAGTTGTGTGGTCGGGTGAGCCGCCAGGAGGGCCGAGTTTACTGTGGGTGACGGAATACGGGTCGGTGCTTGACTGTGGCGCCGAGGGAGTCAGAAAGCAGAATACGTCGATGCCGTCGGAGGTAGCCGCCTTACCAAGACGGATCACTGTGCATTAATACATATATATATATGGAAAGTGCCGACCGAACGAAGCCAAGCCACGAAGCCAAGTGAACATTGCAAGAGCAGGGTGCGTGGATTGCGAGCAGATTAGGGCAGCACTGTATAGCCGCGGTCGACGACGGAAGCCCTGCAAATCAGCATATAAATGGACGGAGCGATGCAAGTCATCATGCGAGCATCGACGCAGAAGTAATTCTTTTTTTTTGCCACACGTAGAGCCTCAACCAGAGAACATGCATGGTCGTTGTCGGGAGTCACAGACAGACTGTGGGGACTGATATGAACTGCCGAAGACACATTCTAGAGTTGGATTAATTCCAGAGCCTTGCCGGCAGCATGATGGCAATACAAACAGCCGTTGAGCCTTGTGCCAAAGATTTGGTGCCATATATAAACTAGTTTTCCTCATTCGAATCCCTGTGCCTTGAAATTGATAAATTAGCTGCTATTGCCTATTATTTCATCACTGTGGGAATTGTATTCCATACGAACCAGATTCGGTAGTTATAAGATGTTTCCTGTTGGGAGCAGTTAGTGATCTGAGGGTAGGTTGCTGCAGATTCATGATCATATTGACAAACAAATTATTACTGTTATTACAGGCTTTGGAAGGTTAAGGAACAACTTTTTGCAACCAGTCAGCTTCAGATTACACGGACATTGGTTACAGAACTGCATCAGACAGCACGTTTATTTCCTGTTCACTTCGATATTATGGCTTGGGGCTCGTGAATGGACTCTAAACAGTAAATTTACAGTCTGCAGAAACAGTGATTTTAGATACACCAGTTGAAGAAAATATCAGTCTCTGTGTTGCATGCTGAAGATTGTCTGAGGGCTGAGAATCGTATTGAAGATTCAACACTGTGCACTAACCCAGGAATAAATAATATCAGTCAGCTACAACAAGTTTGCTACCTAACAGCTTGAGAAATACTCATGTTCAAATGTCTGCCTACTGCAACATTGTGGAAGATATATAAACCAGCAAATACATGTCACCTACAGCAGTATGACAAGAAAATTACACCTACATCGCTATAAAGGGTACCCACAACAGCTTTTCATCCTACTGAGAAATTAAACAGCTCAGAGGTGCAATGCTGAGTTGAGACAACTCAGAATTGCACATGCAACATTGTGCAAGAAATCTGTTTGCTAAAACACTTCACTGGAAATTATATAGCAACTCAGAAAGGTGCATTGAACTCAGAAAGACAGTGGTCTTTCCATTGGTTGAACGATGGAGGAAATTCTAAACAGATGGATGAAAATAAAAGCAGAAAACCAGAGAACAAATCAGAACAGCAGACCCTTCTCCAAGAAGGTACATAAATTGCTCCAACAAGAGCATCCGAGGAATATACAAAGGGAGAAAGAAGTGGGAAATTGGCTGTATGCACAAGGGATGGACTTGAAGAGTGGAAGATTTGGGGATGACTTGCCCATGTTAGAGGAGCTGGAATCCTATCTCTCAAAGGTACAACAATCTGAGTGGTGTTTGGATTGGGCTTTGGAGCCGTCTATGCTTGCATTAATACAAGCCAGATTCTTGGAACATCCAAGCGAGAGAGTCCAGCCGATAGTTGCCTCTTGTTTCAGCGATATCCTGAGGATAAAAACACCCTACCCTCCCTACAATGATGATATTATGAGAAGAATTTTCAGATTGATAGTAGGAACCTTTCGGGATTTGGACAACTGTGCAGGCTCTACATTTAGGAGGAAGTTTAAGGTTCTAGAAGCCATGGCTATGGACCGAACTTATGAGATCATGTTCTATCTTGAGTGTGATGACCTGATTTTGCAGATGTTCCAATGCTTCTTTAGCATTAGGAAACATCATCCTGATACTGTCATAGCACACATGCAGTCCATCTTGTCGTCATGTATGAGAGACCATGAGACCCTTTGCCGGAAGTTGCAGACTAGGTTGCTGAGCATTTGGAGGAGGAAGCGGTTGGTCTCGCCTGCTGCTTATGAGCTAGCCCAAGGGCTAGTTGAGCAGAACATTGAGTTTCTCAGGAGACAATTGACCAGGGAGGAGCGGCTCTAGTTCCGTCGATCAGGCAGCAGAAATGAGCTGAGGAGGAAGGGACTTTGCTTCATTTGCAAAGAACCTTGGGGGCCTGATCACTCATGTGTGAGAGATGCAGATGAGGTGGCAGAGGTAGAGCAGGTAGACATTCCATCCGTATGCCAGGGTGAGGGCTCTTCTTCGGAGAAGTCCATGGGATCAGTTGAGGATGCTTCTGGGGAGCGAGAGCAGCCATGCAGAGATGATGATGACAGTAGACCAGAGCTGTGTTCTAGTGTGCAGGGTGAGCAGTCAGGGGACTGTATAGGTGATACTCTGGGTGATGAATCGCTTGTGACGATTCAACCAGAGCAGCATATGATGGAGCCTGAGTCAGCAGAGGAGGATACTATGGACATCAGGCATGACACTTCCTTGGGTGAGATCCAGATGGGCACCCACACTGAGCCTATGATAGATATGCAGCTAACATTGGGGTCAGCCTTTGAGGAGGAGCAGTCAGATGCACAAACACCAGTTGCAGATCCATATCCTCTAGAGACATTGGAGGTCGATGGGATAGTCTTGCAGGGAGCTAGGGCACTAGCAGGTACAGAGGTATTGGATGATGGTCGCAGGCAGCAGTATCATCGGCTTCGGACGGACCTTCGTGTTTTGAGAGAGAAGGCCATGTCAGTACGGGAGGCCAATTTATTGCAGGACCAGGAGCTGGAGGGTATGAGAGTGACTTGTGCCAAGTCGGCGGCCAAGTTGGTCCGCATTGGGGAACGACTAGATTCCCTGATGGTACAATCAGAGGGCAAGTTGGAGCATCCATCCTTGGGCCGACACATTGATGAGGTGTCGATAGATGTACCCGTAATCAGCAGAGCTGCAGTATTTTCAGTGAGTAGTACTCTCCAGGAGTACATCGATGGGGCTTGCAGCATATCTTGCCCACTTTGGCCCATTATAGGGAGAGGGGCTTCTTCCTACAGGCAGCTTTCTTTGACAGATAGGGCAGATCAGTGTGAGTCGATTACGGGCTGGCAGCGACACTCTAGACATATTCCATATGCAGTTGTTGCCACATCGGATTCTTCTTCCAGGATGGACTGGCAGGAGATCATGAGTTGGTACCCTCTTGGTGGTACAGTATTCTTCATAGGGAGCATAGCAGAGCAGGGGCCCTTGGACATAGTTGCTGTTACAGGTTCCAGTTGGCAGGAGGGCACCGATTGTCGTTACTTCAGGACTCCTTCCCGATTTCAGGAGAGCAGGATCAGCGTGGGATTGAGCCAGGAGTTGGATTGGAGAGAGGTGATGAGTTGGTATGCAGTTGGTGGAGAAGCTTATACAGTTATAGGTACAGCACAACAGGGGCCAGGGAGCATTGATGCTTGTTGGCCGACTTCATTTCATGGGGCATCATCTATAGTCAGAGGCAGTGTGCAGCCCGAGCCGGGGGACTTGGGCGATGATTGGCCATGGTGGCGATGGGATCCAGGAGGATTGTTTGTTGACTGGAACAGAGAGAGATCAGTTTGGGATCCCGGCATTGAGGGGTCTGTTCTGAGAGGTTTGACACAGGTGCACAGCAGCACCCAGAGGTTGGTATGGGATCCAGGCATTGGGTCTGAGATGCGGCAGGCCAATGGAGTGGTCCACCTATTTCGATTGCTTGAGGGCAAGCAATCTTGGGGCGGGAGGTCTGTAATATCCCCATTTTTGGTATCATCCATAACAGGGCTAGGAGGGACTTCCCGAGTTAGGAGCAGACAGGTCACAGGTACAGATTGGTGCTATCAGTGGGCTCAGGAGCTTTTTAGAGGAGTTTTGAGGAGTTTTCATGGTGTCTGGAGGCATTCGCTTGATATACTCCATCATCCGAGCAGTTTGGCTTTCGTTCCGATGCATTCCGATAACTTTCGGAATTTTGAGTTATTTATGGGCTTAACTCAGCTAATTATGCTCAAGGTGGCATTCCGGGAGGAATATACGATGGAACACCTTAGTGTAATAGCTCATCGGAACCGGGACGAGGAGACCTACACGATGGGACAGTTAGACAGAGATTTCAGTGACCAGAGGAGGCGTGGTAGCCGATATACCCTTTTCTGCATTAAAAAAGAATATTTTATAATATTTTAATAAAAAGGGAAAAATGCTCCATAAATAAAATAATAATAAAATAATGCTCTAGAAGGCTCCAAGGGATCTATAAAAGGAAGGGAGGAGGCCATTGGGAGACATCTTTGGAATAGATCATTTGCTTGTATATGCGAGGTTTGAGGACGTGGTTCTCTACTTCTGCCGTAGCCCCAGGACGGAAACCCTCGGGTGGTTTGTGAGTGTTGGGCGAAAACCCAACTCTCTTGAGGAGACTTCACTTAGGAGTTTCACAGAGCTTCAGAGTTTGGTGTGAGGATCATTCAGATCTTCAACTTGGGCTTCATCAGTTTTAGTGGGTTCAGTTTAAATTCAGTCTTGCCGGAGGAGAAGTCTGTGATACGGTTGTAGCCCCCGAGGTTAAGGTTGATCTTGGTGGCCGGTTTTCTATCTCGGCTCTTCTTGGGTCGGATCTATATGTAAACCCACATGCATTATCTATAATAAAAAGTGAGTTTTTCTTATGTTCTATATGGTATTGGATTGCAGCATTTCCTGTCTTTTATTTTACATGGCAATCTTCTGTTGAATAAATGTTTATTTTTCGGCAAAGTGTGGTATTCAGTATTTTTCATAGATTTATTTCTCCTACTAATTATTTCAATAAGTTATTATTCAGAAATCTTCTGGCAAATATCGAAATAAATACTACTGCAACATTCACAATTATATATATAGAGAAATAAACAGTAGAGAACATAAGCACAAGAATCAATCACATGTACACAGTTATTTTTGGACAATTGTCCACGGAAAAATCTAATGCGAGAAAACCAGTGCAGCAGTTGAGGGTTTTATTAATTCTTCAGCAAATGATATCTTTACAGGGAAAATATTCGGCAGATAAATTCTGAACCACCTGAGACTGAATATCCAGCTTACTCGGACAATTTTTTGACACCCAGAATAGCCCTTGCGAGCCCCTGCGTCAGTCTACATGATTCTCTGCGCAGTCCCAGCACTGGACTGCGTGAATCTGCGTGGAGATTGCACAGGGTCTCTGTGCTGCAACCTCAAGCTGCCTCCAGTGACCCACTGCTGCTCTTCGACCCTGATCTCGATCACCCTTGACCTCCTTCTGCTTTTGCAACTTCTCGCCCTGCAACTCTCCCACTGAGATCGAATTCTACATCAGAATGGATCTCCTTCGGGTACTGAGTATGTGCCCTTGCTTGTTTTCCAAGTGACCCTTAAGCCTTCTTTTATAATCTTCCTGTTGGAGAACCAACAGCCTAGATTAAAAGATTAATCAATGGCTAAAATTAAATCTTGACTTGATCCATGTTTTCTAGAAGATTCACACTCTGACTTATTAATACTCTTTAGTTATTTCATTTTCTTAAGTTTGGACTTAGGGTCTCCATTAAAATAATTAATTATTTTATTAAGTCTTGAACCGAGTGGAATTTCCACAAATTGTTTTTGGGTTCTTTGGAATGCTGCTGTCCAAGCCTCCCTACAAAGTTTGACACTTGGAACACTTTCAGATGCTACAAAAATCAACACTAAGGACTTCGATACTTCTTTTTGAGTAAGTTTTTCTAACTTGACATTAGTAGCTTCTTGTCACCTTTGAGCTTCTTTATTTGCGTAAGAAGGTTTTGATTATGATTCCTTAGACATAAAAGCTCTTCATTTTCTGAATTGTTGACTTTATCCTTAGTATTCTTCTCATCATCTTTTAAACTTTTGATTTGTTCTAATAAATTTGGCTCTTTATGTTGAAAAAGTGTAACTAGGTCGGTCTTCATGATGGATATGTAATTATGTATTTATGTATAGAAGATGTTAATAATAATAAAATATATTTTTGGTATAGTGAAGTCGGCCTAAACCATATTCGATGGTCGGCCTAAAAGATGAGAACTGCCACTATATATAAGACACGTCTGCGGATCATTTGGTAAGGAAGCAATGGAGACAACACACTATCAAATACAGATTGCGGATTAAAACCACCATCGCAGGAAGCATCTTACGGAGTTAATTGAAGTTGCTGTTACTACTTTAAGTGCGGATACCAGAATTTATATATACGAAGACTGATTGAATACTACAGTAGATAGCTTATCTATATACCGAGATAGTGCGGATACCAACAACACATATCTATATATCGAGACAGTGCGGATATTACAGTTAAGATAGCATATATATATATATATATATATATATATATATATAGATATATATATATCGAGACAGTGCGAATACCACTGTGATGACAGCGTATATATATATATATATATATATATATATATATATATACACACAAAGACAGTGTGAAACCTACAGCAAAAGTGCGGAAGACAATAACGCCAGCAGATTATGAGAAGAGAATTTTAAATCAAACGTCACCCTACTGATTTTACAACATGGTATTAGAGCTAAGGTAGCAACTCAGTAAAACAATTCGGTAAAGATTTCAGAGACAAGGAAGAGGTATAAACAGGAGGCTGAGGAGATAAGTTTTGTGGGAGATTTGGTATAATACCATCCTACAACACTTCGGACCTTGGAGTTACATACTGTAGAGAAGGGAACAGTTTTGTGGTGTATCGTTTGGGCAGTCTTCTAAACAGCCAGTGAAGGGAAACAAACCTCATACAACTGCCTAGAAGACATAACTCGGACTTGTGATACCTTGGAGTTGTGGTAGTATTACATCCCCAGATCTATCATAACAAGGTTCAGTTATACATTTGAAAGGCTCTGAAAAATACATCTCCGAAATCCGCAGATAGAAATCTCAGGAATGTTGCGGATAACCCTGAATCAATTGCGGAGATATACCAAATTATACTGCAGATAAAATTAAGATTACACTGTGGATAAGTAACAACAAAAGGTGCGGTCAACTACAGGAAGAATTGCGGACAATTTCAGATAGAATTGCGAACATCTCTGAGATCATTACAATGCAGATTAGGAGCAGAATTTTGTGCGGATAAGTGAAGAAGGATTGCGGAAAGCACTGAACCTAATTTCAGGAAAATATTTGCTGACTTTTGAAGGATGAAATTACGGTTATAAAGACTATAGATACCTGTATATAAAATGGAACATATAAGCTCAGCGTATGAAAGCTCATCCAAGCTCGGACTTGCAACAATTTATGAACCTGTGATCATTCCTTTTCGGACCTGTGGGCAGTGACTGCTGGGTAGCTCGGATTATTGTCTTATAGCTCGGATTAGTGGCATGATTGCAGAGTTATACTCAGCTTGGATGTATTGTATTGTGAAGACTGATAAATGACATGATTATGGCATTCTTTGGAGCAACCTAGTAACAATTTCTTGGGAGTTATGAGAAAAGTGTTTTGGGAGTCTTAAAATAGATTTGATGGCACCTTTGGAGCGACTTCAGAGAAGGAGTTTCGATGTAAAATCACTGTCATAGTCATGACTTCTAATTTCAAAAGAAGGATTCTCAGTGATATGCATATACAGTGAAGCAGTACGTTAAAGGATCTTGGAATAGCCGATCTACCAAAGATTTGAGGTCTCTACAACTGATATAAGTATTCAGTTTGGAGGGAACTTGAAGTCTCAAGCCTTCAAGACCTGAATTAACAATCCAATCACAAGGTACCAGTTCAAGGAAAATCAATGTAGCATCCTGATCGAATGTGATGACATATGCGATTACCAATCCTGAATTATGTCCTGAGAGTTGGTTATATGATAGGAAGCAATGTAGCATCGTGATCGAAGCATGGCAGGAGCTACTAGTGAATGAGCCCTGGGAAAACCTCTTTGACAAACTTTACTAATAGAAAGTAGTCATCAAGAGCAAGGGTAATCATGGAAACATACTTCTGGGATGTGATGACATATTGATGAAACAAGCCAAGGGAATGAAGCTCTTCATTCTTTAAAAATTTCTATAGGATGACTCAAGGGGAAAAGGTATGAGTTATGTATATATTTATATGCTGACATTGGATGCTATGATGTCATGTTATATGGTTGCAGGTAATGGACTTCTGTACTTAGAAGTATGATCTATGGAGAAGGATCTCTCAATGCACAAGACAAATGAAATCAACATAATATGTCCTCATGAAATATGAGATGGCTGTATATGAACAAGGAACTGGAAAATGTGTAAGTTCCTGGGAATGGAGAATGCGCAGAAAGGAAGAGATCATGAAATGCAACCATGTCAAGAGGCAGTTATCATCCAAAGACCAAGAAGATCTGACTAAAAGATCTCCTGGAAAGATATGTAGACTCTGACGAAAGTTTGGTAAAGATGAAGACCCTTGACAAAAACATATCATTAGGAGATGTGTCAATTTGTATGAAGGATGCCGATGCCTACAGGAAGGTGTCATGGTGAAAGATCATCACTAAGGTAACTTTTGTTAATATGGATATGTTTATTTGGATGAATTTGTGCAGGGCTGCTAATCATGAAAAAGGATGTATGATCCTTGGAAATGATTCAAAGGAAAGCAGCATGGCATAACAATGGATCAGATAAAGGAAGTCTGATGAATCACTCTCTAATAGCTGACATGACTCAGGATGGAAGTGATGGATGATTTGTGCCCTCATGAAGCTAAAAGTTGGAGATTCCTCAATATCGAAATCCATGACATCGACATAAATTCTTCATGAGCAACTGGGTGTCTCACCATTGCTACTAGAGGTCCCTGGTTAAGAGGGAGCTTGATGATAAGTTTCTTACTTGGAAGAAAACTTGGTAATTCCTAAGAATGAGCTTAGGTACATTCCTTGTATAGGAATGAGTACATTCCCTTGTGGAATAGGTCCTCCCTGGTTGAGAGGGAGAGATAGACACATCATTCTAGTCTTGGCAAGACCGAATAGAGGATTGCGTAATCATCTGGCATTTGATACTCTTTGAGAATGTGTGAGGGCATTCAAGATAAGAGTAGTCGGGGACCGATATTTTTTGAGGGCTAGCTACCCAAGAGAAAAATAGTCCAAGAAGGTCATACTTTGGGAACACCCGGGTGGAGTATGTACCTTGGAGAGACAATGACGAAGGTGTCTATAAGTCATGTGTCTCGCCAACATTGTAGCCCATTGTCTCGTTGAGAAATGGGGCTGTTAGTCAAGGCCTTGCACTAGGACAATGTTGGTTGATATGATGCTATACAGATGCGATTACCAATCCGATTCTTCTTATGAGATTCTTTAGTTTGAAAGTGACCATGTACCTGTATGAATACCTCCCTAGTTAAGAGGGAGTGTTGAAAAAGTGTAACTAGGTTGGTCTTCATGATGGATATGTAATTACTAATTATGTATTTATGTATAGAAGATGTTAATAATAATAAAATATATTTTTGGTATAATGAAGTCGACCTAAACGATATTTGATGGTCGGCCTAAAAGATGAGAACTGCCACTATATATTAGACAAGTCTGTGGATCATTTGGTAAGGAAGCAACAGAGACAACACACTATCGAATATGGACTGTGGATTAAAACCACCATCGCAGGAAGCATCTTATGGAGTTAATTGAAGTTGTTGTTACGAATTTAAGTGCAGATACCAGAATTTATATATACGAAGACTGATTGAATACTACAGTAGATAGCTTATCTATATACCAAGATAGTGTGGATACCAACAACACATATCTATACATCGAGACAGTGCAGATACAGTGCGGATACCATTGTGATGACAACGTAAATATATATATACAAAGACAATGTGAAACCTACATCAAAAGTGCGGAAGACAATAACGCCAGTAGATTCTGAGAAGAGAATTTTAAATCAAACATCGACCTACTGATTTTACAACACTTTAGACGTAAATTTTCCTCTTCTTGTTCTGATAAGTGCATCTTGAGTTCCTTTTTTGTGACCTTAGTCTTCTTGACTTGTCCAATAAATTTTTCAACTCTCTCCTTGAGGCGAGAAATTTCTTTGTCTTTTTCCATTACTTGTTTATAATGTATATCTGCAAAATCTTCATATTCTTGTTGTAACACTTTCTTGTTTTGCCGAAGTTTGGCTATTGTGTCTTTATTTTGATCTTTCAACTGCAATTTCTCACTACATGGGATTACATCGTTTTGTAGGGATGATGAGGGGTGTTTATCTTAAAATTTGGATTCTGTCTTCTTCATTTCGTTATTAAAATCTGTATGTTGTTTCCCAACTGTTGCCATTAATTCTTTCACCCGTCTTGCTAATGTTTGTTTTTTTGTATCACTTAGACATTCAACTAAAGTAAAAGCTTTGTAACATTTTATGCAGACGACATTTTGATTTCTAAGTGACTCGTGACAATTAGGATATCCTTGTGAGAAAAAAGGACATATTGCAAAGGAACCATGGTTCTTTGTGGAAATCATCTCTTTTACCTTTTTTTTTTTTTATATTTCTCCTTCAAAGATCAAATCCCTTTTTACTTGAATGATTACCCTTTTTTTTTTAGTAAGTACCTTGGACACTTGTATTAAAAATTCTCTTTTTATTTGTTTTAACTTTTTATGAATAACATATATCCTTTCCCTTCTTCTTTGTGAAAAATAGGCTCCTTTTGTTTTTAAACATGTTATATATATATATATATATATATTTTTTTTTTTTTTACTTTTTTTTAATAAAATAAATAATTTTAATAATTATATTATAATTTTAATTATATTAATTATAATTATAATTAGAGTACTCATAAAACCATATAACCAAATATGTGAAAGGAAAATGGAATGAATGGAACTGATGTAACGAATGGACCTGATGGGCTAATGGAACGAAGGGACGCGATGGAACAAATGGAACGAAGGGACGTGATGGAACGAGGGGACATGTTAGTGGCACAGGTGGACAACGTAACTGTATATGGCAGTGATTGTAGCTATGTGCAGCAGTCTGATGGTGACTTCAATGTCGGCTCGGTGGGTTGAACAATGGGTGTGAGACAGTTCAAGGGCGTGGAACTAGGATTCGTTGGTCAAGGACAAGGGAAGTGTGACCAGTGGTAAGCTGGTCGGGTGGCAGTGGCAGATAGATTGAGATCGAGAGCAGTTAGGGGATGGGGGCGTAGACCACCGGGAGCACGAGAGAGCCTAGGCAGCCGAGAGCAAGGGGGAGCGATGATAGTCAGGCTCGATGTCTGTGGGGTGGACTGGGTTGTCAAGACTCCAGCTAGCACGTGAGTCAAACAAAGTTCAGCGGAATTGTAGAGTGGTTGACGTGGGTGGGTGGCTACAAGAGTGGCAGCTTTTGTGGGGTTGTGCAACTGGATGAGCCACTTAAGGATCAACGCATGAAGTCGATCAGAGGAATAGGTAGGGTTCGACGGCTTGTAGGAGCGTGGGGTGGACGTGGTCGATGTGGATGGGGTTGTGGAGGGGACGAGTGACAGCGGCAGGGAAACTTTCGACTGGAAGTGACAGGTAATTTTTTGTTGTTTCGTGGTGGTAGGACAGGAGTCAAACGACTTCTTCTTTTTTTCTTTTTTTTAAATAACATATATTTCGTTTATATGTTTTTTTTTCAAATATATTTATTTGTTTTTTTTTTCTCTTTTAATTTTAATGGCCAAAAGCCTCCCAAAACGGTGAAGAAGAGAAAATCCCAAATTCTGAGCGAAACGCTTCAATTAGACGGCAACAAGGTTGACAGAATGTTGATGGCCAAGGGCCTGGAGCGGAGAACACAACTCTGTGCAGCAGTGGAGTGGCCAGAGGGTCGAACTGCTTTGATACCAAATGAAGTGAACAAAGTTCGTACTTCTCGCTAAATACTCCAGAAGACTTGGAATATGAAAATATCCATTGAGGATACAAATATTATATATTAAAATGTATGTGAATGATTGACGTTAGAAAATGAGGCCCGCTTATATACCTAGGCAGGTGCCTCTTCACAGAAGGTCATGTCCCATTTAGACGTGCCTTTTCAACCGTAATTACTAATTACTAATCACTAATACAATTATCATTATTATTTATCTTTATATTATTTCTATATATATTTTATCAATAGCACAATTACTTCCCTTGATAACTTGAATTAAGATTAATTGGCAAGTGTACTTATTAATGAGAAATGTGAGTGTTAAAGATAGATTCAATTAGATCATTATGACACTTAGTGAGATAAAAATGAAAGGCTAGTGCCTTAATAACAATGCTCAGATATAGATATAACACTTACACAATAAGGAAATGAAAGCTCAAGTCACAAGATAGGGAATGCTACAAGACAAGGTTAGTGTTGGTTTGGTTAGCATCGGATGTGCTCTAAGTCTCAAAATTTGCAGGGAGGCTTAGGCACATGTATTCCAATGAACCCATAAATCGTTTTGGAAAATTCCACTCTGATCATATTTTATGAAAATAATAATTATTTTTAATGGGACCCTAATTCTAAACTTAGGAAATTAAAATAATTAAAGGGTATTAATAAAGCAGAGAGAATCTTCTAGAAAAAGGCAGAGATCAAGTCAAGTTAATCTTAGCTGTTGATTAACGATTTAATCTCGGCCGTTGAAGACTCAACAAGAAGATGATAAGGACTTGATGGGGCATTTGGAAATTACTCTGGGGCAAACACTTAGTTACCCAAGAAGATCGATTTTCTCACTAGCTGAAGTTTGGCAAGAGAAATCGATTCAGAGGGAGAGAGGGCATCGGTAAGAGCTGAGAGTACAGAATCAGGCCGGAAGAGGCAGTGCAGAGGAGGGACAACACAAAGGCAATGAAGCAGTGGCAGAGACAGCGTAGAGGTTGTGACGTTGGCACTGCGTAGAGGTTGACGCAGTGAGACACAAAGAGGCTCAGGGGCTTTCCAGGGTCAGAAACTCACTGAGAAGCGAGTGAGAATTTTTTTTGTAAATTTCTCATAGATTTTCCTCTACTGCACCGATTTTCCCGCATTGGCTTTGTCTGGGAACAATTGTCCAAAAAGAACTGCGTCAATGTGTTTGTAGTTGTGCTAGTATTTTTCCTTGCATTTACTTTCAGCAAAATTTTTATTCTGAAGACTGCAGTGTATTTTATTTCGATATTTACCATAGCACACGATAAATAATTTTTTCAGTTAAACAAATAGAAGAAGTCTAATATGTTACTACTGTAGGATTCTGGATAGCAAAATTCTCACAGTTAGTACAAGAGATCAAAGATTATATGCAATTCAAAATAATGAGCAATAAGACTTGATAGAACTTGGAAGAGAAGAAAACTTGTATTTCAAGCTATGTTGCAGGAAACGTGGGTCCATCCCTTGTTCCAGCCCAGAAGCGAAACGAAAATGCGTTTCGTCGTACCGTACGGCTTGGAAACGCGTTTTCGGCCGTACTGGGCCATTCCTCGTTGGGGAAACGTGCCCAATATGCCTAGAAACTCGTTTCCAGACCGTACGGCCGTGTTTCCGTCGATTTAACTTGTTTTTTTTAATTTTTTTTTGGTTTGCGTGTGTTTTATTATTATTTTGATTGTTGAAAGTGTATTTTGGATGCTTCTAGATGCTTCTAAATTATAATTTATCATGTATGTTTTATGATTTCACATAACATTTCTTAAATGTCTTGTTAGGTCCCCGTAATTTGTCAGATTGGCAAGACCAAATGTACAAGGGTAACATCAAACCAATCTTTGGAGTCCTAGGACCGAGCCTTCTTGGACTCAGAGAGGGCTCTCTCTATATTTGTGTGAAAGATTTAACTTGGTTGATTTTAGGGTTTGGATTTTAGGCTAGTTATAAGGATTAGGGTTTGTTTGTTTGTTTGTTTGGTTGGGTTGCTTGTCAAGCAGAATATATAGAGTAAGAGAAGTTTAGACCATTGGGCTATGGAGTCTGCAAAAGGTCTTGATAAGTACAACAATAGGTCAAGGGTGTTTTGGAGGGCAAGTATAACAAAGCCAAATGGATCTTCAAGGCTTATGTGAGTGAAGTGAACATTAAATTGTGAGATAAGTAGGTTTAAAGGGCAGTTAAGAATCCTTTAACAAATACTTTAACAAGAAGGGCCTTTAAGATCACTATGCATAAAGAAATAACCAAAGAGAGGGCATACCAATAACTTCTTTGACCAAACCTTAACAAGTAAACATCAAGACAACAATCCAGTGAACAATAAAGAGCAAGAAACATGTAAGTCCTCTAGTGATTTCACCTTCAGGCAAAGAAAACATTTAAGATAACATATAGTAAAGATCAAAGAATAGGGAACTCCTAATTTCCTTAATCAAACTACAAAGACCTTCAAAGCAACCATTTAAGATGAACAAAAGGGCAGGCAAACCATAAACCTCTTCAGCCAAACCCTAACTAGCAATACTTCTGTTAGGTCTTTGTAGTTTGCAAGATTGGCAAATACAAAGCTGCAGAGCCTACATATGAGCCACTTTGGGATTCTAGGATCTAGTCCTCCTGAATCCAGAGGGGGATCTCTCTTATAAGTGCAAAGATTGATTTATCTTTAAAGGTCTTAGTATGATATTAGGCTAGTTATGAAGAACATGGTTTTTGTTTGTTTTGGTTGGGCAAAGATATAATGAAGGTGAAGGAAGTCTAAAGGAAGGGTGAAGGTGTATGAAAGTGAAAGAATGATTCAGCTAATAAGATAAACAAGGAGCAGCTTCAATCCATTGTGCTATGGAGTCATATGAGGATTTAATTGAAACAACAAGGTTCGAGAGTGGTCTATGGGGCAAGTCATCTATGTCAAAGGATCTCTTTAAGTTGATTTTATGGAATGAAACAGTAGAAATGGAGTGAGGGAAATCAAACAGATGAAGGAACAAAGGACAACCTAAGATCAAGTAAGTACTTTGAAACTATCCTGCTTTTGGCATGTACTTAAGGAAAGACATAAAAGTAATCTAAGATCAGGTAAGTACCTTTAAACTAGCCTGCTTTTGATGTACTTTCAATAGAAAACATTTAAAACACATAGAATAGCTTAAGATCAAGTAAAGACTTTTAACTTAGCCTGCTTTGAGCATATTCAAAGGGGGAACATTCATGATAAACACAAAAGTAGTCTAAGATCAGGTAAGTGCTTTGAAACTAGCCTGCTTTCAACATACTCTTAAGGGAAAATTTCAGACAACCTTTGGAGAAAAGAACTAGAAGATAGGGCAAACCATAAACTTTCCTAGTTTTAACTCTACTTAGCAGGAAATGAAAATATCATTCAAGAACTTCCTTTCAAGTTTTGCACCTCAAGACATGGACTAACCAACTTTCCTTGATAATGTTTACACTTAATTTAAGTCATTCGTAAATACACAATTGGAGGAAAACATAAAGATAAAGCTTATCAGTGAGAGTAGGGTACTACTAAGAGTAATTCCTAGCTCTATATTTGCTGTTCTTTATCAGAGAAAGTGGATAGAATGGAAACGAAAAGAAAATAACAATTTACAATAAGAAACACATCACCATTGACATAGACCAGGATTCCATAAATCAGCTTGTATTTGATGTTCAAACTAGTTACAATCATCATGTCCAGTGGGTCTCTACAGCTTCAAACTTCTCATCTTAGCTTATGTATCTTCAATTACAAACAAGGCTACAGTAGCTTCAGAAAACTATTTACATGTAACAGATATCCAGAGACCAACCATTATACAATCTTCTACAGTATTATTTATAGAAGAATGAGGAGGTGGAGTATAAGAAGGGTCTAACTGTACAATTAATGCAGAGTTTATGCTTCTCGGCTTTTGAGGGGCTCAACAGAGAAGTTTTCTGATATTTTCTCTGTATTAATTGGTTTTCATTAATTATTTAGCCACTTAGCAGATTTTGTTGACTTAAAACTCTTTAGGCAGGCTAGCAATAACTCTCGTTGTCTTTAGGCAAAATATCACTGACTGGGCAATAACTATGCCTTCTTTTGATTTATTGAGACTGCAGGTGGCATTCTGGTAGCTGAAGAGGATTCAATTAGCCTCTGATGTGGCAGTGGAGGCCTCCTTTGCTGATATTTTCCTCTATTTTACCTTAAAACATCTTTAATCTGCTTTACTCTGTGTTTAGGCTTTGATTACGCCTTGATCTTAGTCTTCGGGTCTTCATTCTCTGATATTGGCTTTATTTCTTTAAACCTAGGGATTAAAAACCTTGATTTTCAGGATTAGGCATTAATCCCTTTACTGTTGATTTCTTCACTGATACACTTTGTTTGTTTGTTTATGCAGGTGGCTTTATGCAGTTAGAGGGTTTCTGTTAACCCTGGATCATGCTCCATCTGATTTAAAATTGGATTTTGAACCCTGCAGATCCTTTCTTCTTTGATCTAAGCCACAAAATCGTCATTCTGGGCCTTTTTGTCACTTAACTGTGACTGGGAAAAACACAGATGCAAGCACCGTTAAAAACCTTGCAAAACACACAAATTCATTAAGAAATCCTACGGGGATGGTTTAACTGTGCTTAGAGGTTTGGCAGAGAAGGTTTGGAGCTGTGTGAAATGGAGGAATTTGCAGTGAAAAGGGAGAAAAACCCTTGGCGGAAGTGAACAGGTGCAAATGAAGTTTAGGCGTAACATTGAACGAGAACCGTTAGATTAGGACATCCAACGACGGAGATTGCCCGATGAAATCTTTTGGGAGAATAGATGGAGGGCAAGTGAATGGGGCTGTGTTTTTAATAAGAGCTGTTGAATTATAATAATGAATGCTCGAGATTGCTTGGTGAAATCTTTCGGGAGCAAATAAGGAAAAAAGTGAATGATGGCGAGGTTAAATCGGAACCGTCCGATCATACAGATCGACGATCAAGATTAAAAGATAAAAGCAATGTGGGCAAAGGGTATTGGTTTGGTGGAAAACCATTAATGGTTTTCGTGCGACACTGAGGGGGTTGGGCGGTTTTCCGAAAAAAAATGCGATACGGTACATCATCTGACGCGTGTCCTTTTGAATACCACCGGTTTCGGAAAATTTTTTGGTGTTAATGTTCTGTCGCAAAATTTTTGCGAAATGTTGTGTCCGTCGTCGGATCGAAGGCTCCAGATCTGATGGTGCGGATCGCACGCGATGAGGAAGTTGCACGGAAGGGGCGATAGTGGAATACACATGGTAGCGCGTGAGTGGGTAGGTTTTTAATGAGGTGGGAGGTAGGTCCCAAAAGAGTTGGGTCTATCGGGTTGAATCCCGACCGTCCGATCTTCGCAGCGAACGGTCAAGATCTGATAAAGGAGATGGGTTATTGTGTAAAGGAGGAAAGGGGCAAGAGGCTATCGGGTTTAATCTTGTCCGTTAGATCTCTTCGATGGATGGCTAAGATTAAAGATGGGGTGGAAAGTTTTGAAGTGGGGAGAAGGGACGGGATGATGATCGGGCGGTAGAATAAAGTGCGATGGCCGTTGATCTGGACAGATCAACGGCCCACATTCATTTTAACATTGAACTGTCAGGGTGAGAACATAAAGAAGAATGAAGGAAATAAGGGGTTAGGAGGAAGGGTTTAAGGTCTTTAGCACCCGATTGCGGGGTTGTAGGTCACATGAGAAAAGGGGGTTAAGGAAATAAGCCCTCGGGGGCTTAGGAACCTTATAGAGTGAAAAATAGATTTTTAGGCCAGAAATAATTTTTTTTAAGCCAAATTGAGGGTTTCGGTAAATGAAAGAAGGGACTCTTAGACCGAATGAGAGAGAGATAGAAGGTTTAGAATGGGTTTTGGTTGATTTGGAAGCCAAATGAAGGTATTTTGGAGGATTTTTATGAAGAAAATAGGAGTGAAAGTGGAGTTTTTTTATGAGGAAAAGAGGAGTGAAAATGATGAAAAATGGGGTTTTAAGCAGTGTTTCTCTTGGCAAACAGCAAGTTCTTTTAGGATAAAGAGGGAAACAACAGTGAAGATTAACTCAAAGGGTAAAGACTTTCATAAGAATTTAAGAACTTCACAATTTGGTGATGAAATTGTTTCTTAAAGGCTAAAAGAGTTTTAGCCACCATTTGATATGACAATTTTTTATAGGTGGCTAACAACTTCAAAGAAAAGACCTCAAAAACAATGTTTAAGTGACACCAAAGAGCAGGGCTAACCATAAACTACTTTGGCATTGGCTCCATTAAATCATTCTTGAGATAAACAAGCTAAGTGGAACTAGAGAGCATTTAAGAATTCTCTACTAGCAGTGGAAAACATACAAGCAATAGAAAACAGACAGAGCTAAGGTGCCTCTAAACAACATTTCTTAACGTAAACTTTCTGTTCTACTGCATGAGAAAGATGAAATAAAATGAAAACATAAGAAGACAGGCACTAATTTAGAGAGACATCACCATTAACCATGTTCATAAATCCTGCAAGTGTTTGCTCCATTGCCATGCAAATCAACACATTCAGAAAACTCCAAAGCCAATTTCTCCTCAACTCCAAGTCTATGATATTCTTTTCAATAATCAACCAACCAACCACAATGAGGCCTCCATGCAGTATTTAACTTGCAAAGGAGGACCAAAACCCTAGCTAGGTCTCCAAAATATCATTAATTACATCATAAATGTCATTTTTTTCCAAAGAGACCATGTAAGGCCCAAGGCACAAAATATCCTAACTCAATAAATGCAAAATAACTTCTAACATAAATTTTGAGCTAACTCTAGAGTGATTTGCCTCAAAAACCCTCAAAATATCTTTTTCATTAACTCCAAGTGTCTTTTGTTGACTCTTTGGCAAGGGTACAGTGCCAACACTAGGAAAATTGGTCTTTTTTGCAGCTGAGATTTGGAGGCCTTCCCGGTGTCCAAATGAGCTCCATGATAGCTCATTGGAAAGGCTGTCCTGTCTACTTTCCAAAACTGCCTTTAGTTTTCTGATTGGTGTCCATTTTCCTAGTGAAAAACTCATTCTCCCAAGACTGCTCAGGGCGCAGTGCCAGCTCTAAAAATAGGGCAGAAAGTTGATTTTTGCATGTTTTTGGCACTTTTGGAGGACCAGTTTTGCTCCAAATGAGCTGAAACTTTGTGAGGGTGATGTCCTTGGCCTAAGGATTCTAAAAATGTCAAGTTTTCCTCCAACGGGTGCCCCAAAAAAGAGCACAACGTTAGTGGCGCTGCACGCTTCGCCCTTCAAAACAATCAAAATTTCCAAAAACTCAAAAATTTGCAAAAATGTGTCAAAGCTTGGATTTGCCTTGTTGATCATGTCTGGGATGCTTGTAGGGATGCATCAGCAAGAATGTCAAGTTTTTCTTTGCCTTTTGCCTCCTTTAGGGATTGAATCTTTGCAAGGGCTCTTTTGAGCTTGGCCCTTGCAATCTTGTTTCTTAAGGCATAGTGCCTTTCCATCTTCTTTTGCAAGTCTAGGTCTCTCTTGGTCTTCTCCAGCTGATCCTCTAGGTAGAAATTTTCCCTCTCTAGCCAAGATTCCCTATCATAGTCTATTTCTACGGCAAGTAGCTCACTTGGAGTGAGCTGCTCTGCCAAGGCTGTCTCTTGCTCCCTTTCTTTGGCTAGAGCCTTCTTCAAGCCAATTGTCCTTGGCCTCTTCCCAGGAAGTTGCTCTTCCTCTTCTTCAGTGTCATCATGAATGCCATCTGTCTCACTGCCATTATTATTGTCATCATCACTCTTTGACCCACTGCTATCATCACTACTGCTTTCTGCCTCATTGCCATCTGCTTCACTGATATGTGCCTCACTGCCCTTACTGACATTTGCCTCACTGTTTTCTCTTCATTGTTTGATTCCTCATTTCCATCTGTATCACTGTCCCTTTCTGCCTCATTGCTCTTTTCTGCCTCACTGTTTTCTTATTGTTTGATTCCTCATTGCCATCTCTCTTGCTGTTTGATGCACTAGTACCATGAGATGATGGTGACGGGTTGTGAGAGGGTGATGAAGGAGGATCATCATGAGGTGAAGGTATGTGAGTGAGAGGTGATGTGGAAAGGTCATTATGGGGTGAAGGAATGTGAGTGGATGGTGATGCATGAGTAGTGGGGTGTGATGGTGAAGGAGGAATGAATGAGAGGCTAACAACTCAATGAAAACCCTCTACTGGTATGTTTAAACTCTGTTTTGAAACACTTTTGGGCTGATGTTAAATTGAGATGAAGGATGGTAATGGAATGTCAGCCTTTGCAAGTGGAGGGACTGATTGAATGAATGGAATGGGTGTAGGGGCAACTTAGGTGAATGAACAATCCTCAAACAATGTAATACCTCTGTTTAGGAAAATGAAACAATTGAACAAAGTGATTTCAAGGTTGAAACTTAGGGTTTGATCTTAGGGTTCCATTCCATTGATTAAAAAAAATCACCAAAATTTGCTTGACGATGAGTGTATGTGATGTACTTACCCCTGAATATGCTTGGAGGACCTTTGGCAGAGATTTGGAAGCAACTTGAAGTGTTTTGAGTGATTAATTTGCTTAGGAAGCCCTCTTGGCCAAGGGCGCAGCGCCTAAGCCAAGGGCGCAATGCTCATTCCCAGGCGCATAGCGCTTTTTTGCAGAGGGCATTTGGAGGCCTTCCCAGTGCCCAAATTGGGCCCATGATAGCTCGTTGGAAAGCTTATCCTATCTACTTTCCAAATCTACCTTTTGTTTGCTAATTAGAGTTGATTTGACCTGTCAAAAGTTGATTCTCCCAAGACTGGTCAAAAAATGCTGAATGATGGTGCAGAAATGCAGAGTGCTGGTGCAGGAAAGTTTTGGAGGCCTTCCTGAACTCCAAATTGAGCTCATGATAACTCATTGGAAAACTCTTCCAGTCTAGTTGTCATTTGACTCATCAAGCAAGTCATTTGGACACTCTAGCTATGAGAAAACTTGATTTTCCCAAGGTCACTCCAGAAGTGCAGCAATTCTCCTGTGACACCTGTATTTTTGACATTTCTCTAAAACCATGACACCTATATAAAATCTGAAGGAGGTTTTTCTTCTTGGACCTATGATGGACGAAAACCCCTCTCACTTTTGTCAAATTCATCTTTGTTCGGTCAGAAACATAGTTTGAAGCAAAACTGGCCCTATGAGTGACGAATGGCTTGGCTCTTGGAATGAATTCCTGGAAAATGATGGAGACATGATGTTTATGAGTTGGTATGGCTTCATGCTTGCTGATATGACCTACCATATGAATCTTTTGCTCTTATGCCTCTTTTCCATAGCAAACCCTAGTCTAGTGGAAGAGGAAATTAGGGTTTAGTGCTTCCTCTAGGTCATTTTTGCCATTGATCACTGTTTGGCACTCTGCTGGACCATTAAGCTCAAAAACCCTAGTCATCTATAAGAACAAGTGTCTCCTCTCCTCGCTGCAAGTTGTCTTCATTAAGGAATAGACCACCTACATTACCAGTACTTTCTGCTGATGGACCTTTCAACACTCTTGCAAAAGTGCCAAAGTTTGTCCATTTCCTCATGTGCAGACTTCGAACTGAAGGATAGTCTTCTTTGGAAACTCTTTAGGTATTTCTTGAATAACTATGTGCTGACCTTCTATTACATCTGAGCCAGCTTCCAGCAAAGGAAAAGCAATGTTTGGAACACCAATGATGACCTTAAAACATGTGAAACCCTAATTGACCTAGTGGGAGGGTTCTTTGACCTGACCTTGACTAAAACTTGGCTAGGAGACCTTCAAGTGAAAGTAGAGTACTTGTCAAAGTACTGTATTGAAGGTCCAAAATCCAATGTACTTGATTTATCTAAAGAGCCTACAGAGATAGTTTTGAGACCATCAATGCTTGAGGAACTTGGGGAACATGGGAAAAAGTTAGCTATAGGAAACCCTAGAGGGACAGTGAAGTTATGGACAAGTGAAAACAGGGTAATGAGGTTATAGGTAGAGAAGGAGGCTGGAAATGGTAGGTAAAAGCCCATAAGGAGTTTGTAGGAGTGACAGGGTGACCATGGAATGGCAAGATGATAGAATAGTGAAAAAGTTTGAAAAAGGATAATGAAGGTAGTGAGATTTCTAAAACTCACAATATTCAAAGAATGTTGTTTTTAGAAATCTAGAACCATTTTATAGTCAACTACAAATAGTGAAAAATACTGATGACTAACATGTCCTAAATTCTTATATATATATATATATATATCGCATTTTTCCGCTTCCAAAATTTGGGGAGGTCGCATTTCGTACTGTACCCCGTTTCGGAAGCTCGTTTCCATTTCCCCATTTCGTGCAACTTAGATTTCAAGTAAAGATAATATTCAAGAGACAATAAGCTTGAAATTAACAAGTGTAACAATGTAAAACTTGCAAGTATTAGAATGAGCCCACAATTCGAATTACAATAATCAATTGAAATGGAAAATGATAATGTTAGATGAGTGAATGCAAGATCTATTCTATGTGAAATGCAAGGTCTTGGTTAATTTAAATTATCAAAGCTTGTCTTAGAACAAGGTTGTTGGGAGAACTGTTGGGGAAGGAGGCTAAGGCCTCATTAACGATACCTATCCAGGGCTTCTAGCAACCCAAGTGCCTCCATTCCTACAAGGGACTTGCCCACAAGAGAACCACAAGGTCACCTGCTTTAATAGTTGTTTTGTTGAAAATGTAACTAGTGTCGGTCTTCATAATTGGATTGGTCAAAAAAAGATTTTATTATTATTATTATTAAAGGAAACTGACTTATTAAACCACGAGTTTCATGCTTTGTTCAATAGTCAATAGGGCAAGCCTCCATTGTAGGCTTCTAGGATTTTTGAGTCAAAGTAAAAGTCAATTTTTGTAAGAGACCCTTCTTGGGCTCCTTAAAGTCAAGAAAGAAAAATCCTATGTAAAAATTATGTCTTATCATCCTCCATCAAGTTTGTTTTGTCCTCTATCAAGTCAACCCCTCTCACCATTTATGTCAGCTCTAATAGAACAAGCAAAAGCAACTATATATAGCCAAGTAAACTCGACCTAGTTAAAGCAACAACAAAAGTTCGATCTGCGACTTTTAAAGGATGCGAAGTTTCCAAAAGAGGGAAGTCATATTACGGGAAGAGACTGGAGTTATTGTTAAGGGTTATAGGTAATGCACTACAAGACCGAAACTTATGGTGCAAGAAAAAGAGCCGAAAGTAGTGTACTACAGGGTTGGAGCCACAGCTGCAGGAGAAGGCCAAGGGTGAAGTATTAAGAGACAGAATTACAATTGCAGAAAGAAGTCGAGTTTGTTGTGAGGAAATCAAAGTTGTAGGGTCGAGGAAGCTAGCTTGATGGTTGGAGGATGGTCTTAGGCTAGAGGGTCTTGGATATGTTTCAATTTGATTATGATTCTACTAAGGAAGAGTTTGACTGGGTTTTCCCCTCCTTAGGGGATTTGTGTTATGAATAAAATATATATAAAATAATACAAATAATGTAAACAATAATAATAATAAACTATGTTGCACGGGTTCGCGAACCCGGGGGTGGATTTCTCGAACCCGAGTCCTGGTTTCGGGTACGGGTGCTTCTCAGAAGAACCCAAAAGAACTAGGTTCTTCTGTGAAGAAGCAGGTTCTCCAACAAAAAATAATTGGGTTCTTCTATGAAGAACCAGGTTCTCCAAAAAAAAATTGGGTTCTTCTGGTACGGAGAACCCTGAGGACCGATTTTGAATAAATTTTTTATAAATCTTTTTATTGAAATTTAAAAATTAAAATTAAATTTTAATAAATATTAAGTTTTAACAAAATTACAAATTAAAACTTTGAAGTTTGAATTAAAAAAATTAAAATTTTAATTATTGAAATCAAAATGTAAATCGTAAGTACAAATTCTAAACCTAAACTAAGTTCTCACTTCACTTCATTTAATTGAGTTCATTCGTTCGACGCAGTGACGAGAAGCCATTCATTGAGTTCATTCGTTCGATGCAGTGACGAGAGACCATTCATTGAGGTCATTCGTTCGACGCAAGGAAGAGTTCATTGAGGTATTCATTCGATCGGTATTCAAGTAGGGGCGAGAGGCGGAGGTATTCGTTTGACGGAGAGGCGAAGGGATTCAAGCAGGGATGAGAGGCAAAGGTATTCGTTCGACGGAGAGGTGAAGGGATTCAAGTAGGGATGAGAGGCAGAGGTATTACGGTGGCAGAGGCATTCATTCATGCAGGGACAAAGGACACAATACACAGGGACAGAGGCATTCATTCATGTAATACAAGCAGAGGGAGGCGACAAAGGACGGGAGGGAGGTATACACGCAAAGGATGGGAGGGAGCAGAGGGAGGCGGGAGAGGAAGACGACAGAGGGAGGTATTCACGCCTTTTGTGAAATGTTATAACTTATATTCAATAGAAAACACCTTTGCTTAAGAAATGGCATCAACATATAAGCTGCACACTTAGATGGTAGATGTTTATAATTTTAAAAATGCAAAAATTTGATGTTTATTGCAGTGAATGAGGAAGTGTGAAATATCTCCAAAATGGGCATGGAGAGTCTGAATTGGATATTTAAACTAAAGTAGAATTCCACTCCATTTGAAGCCTACTTATTATTACCTTGAGAAAACTTAAAAGAACAAGGAACCAATTAAAGCTTGCCTCAATTCTTTTAGCAAATTCAGAAATTTACCCTTTTACAGGATCCATAAAACTTGACCCAAGCCTAACTATGAGGATCATAAACAACAACAAAAATTTTTATAACTACTGAGTAATACTTGTATTACTGTTACAGGGAGGAATTAAAACATTAAATTATAAATATTTTAGTTTTCTTGTTTAAAGTTGAAAAATATACAAATTCATATATATTATAAATTTATAATTTATAAAATATATATATATATATATATATATATATATATATTAAAAATTATAATATACTCCTGACGAACCCACACGCCCTGTTTCAAAATGACGTACCCGTCCCTGTCCTTGAACCCATGTTTTCTGGCAACATAGATAATAAATAATGATTAATTAGCTACTAATTAGTTAATGAGGAGGTATGTCCCTAAGGATATGACTGTTGGTGAAGAAGTACCTGCCTAGGGTATATAAGCAGACCCTCGCCCTCATTTGTAATCATCCTATTAATTCTTTTATATAATATTCAATATACAATTACTTGTCCTACAATGGATGTCTTTGTCTTTGAAGTATTCTGAAGATGATTGTTGCGTATATGAACTTTGTTCGTTACATTGGTTCAAAGTAGTCCTTTGAGTATACAAACTTTGTTCATTACATTGGTATCAGAGCATTCCTCTGAGTATACGAACCTTGTTCATTACATTGGTATCAAAGTTGTTCGATCCTTTGGTTGCTCAACCGCAACATAAGAGCTTCGTTCTCTGATTTAGGTCTTTGACCGTTGAAATTCATCAACTTTGTTGTCGTTGTGATCGAAGTAATCTGCTATATTGTCTCTGGAGATTCTCCATTTCATTATCAAGCCTTTGGCCATAAAATTATGAAAAAAAAACAATTGTTGATTAAAAAAAAGGAAAAGAATATATAAAAAAAATGAGAATATATATATATATATATATATAGTGAAAAAAAAGCATACAAAAAAGGGGTCAATATATCTATATATATAAAAAAAGAATACATATATTTAAAAGGAAGGGAAATACAAATATAAGATATCATTAAAAAAAGGTAATTAAAAAAAAAGACAAACTTACTCGGACTAGAGTCGCACAACCTCTGGCATCCACCACCATTCGTTAGCAGGTCCTGCAAAGACATTGCACGCAGTTGTCAGGATCCCACGAACCTTGATAACCAACCCTAAAACAAACTAGAAGAACTAAAAAAACGGTCGAAACTTCTCATTATTCCCTCGCTGCCAACATTAACTTCTCCAGTGACGTTTTCTATGTTGATTTATGGTAGCATCAGATGTGCTCTAAGTCTCAAATTTTGCAAGAAGGCTTAGACACATGTATTCCAGAATACTCAGAAATCGTTTTAGGAAGTTCCACCCGAATGAGGTTTTATTAAAGTAATTAATTATTTTTAATGGAAACCTAAGTCTAAACTTAGGGAATTAAAATAATTAAAGTGCATTAATACGACTGGGTGTGGATCTTCTAGAAAAAGACATAGATCAAGTTAATATGATTTGAGCCATTTGTTAGAATCTAATTTGGGTCGTTGAATTCTCAACGAGAAGATCATAAGGGACTTCGATGGCCATTTAGAAAGGCACCAGGGAGATACTCAGTTGCCCAAGAAGATCGATTTATCACTGGCTGAAGTTTGGCAAGAGAAAATCAAATTAGAGGGAGAGTTGCAGGTTGGAGAGAGAGGGTATCAACAAGAGTCAAGAGTGTAGGATCAGACCGGAGGAAGCAGCGCAGACGCTGTGACGTTGGCACTGCACAGAGGTTGACGCAGTGTGGCTGTAGGGCCTCTCCAGGGTCAGAATTTCACTGTGAAGCGTGAGAAAAATTGTTTGTAAAATTTCTCACAGAAATTCCTCTTCTATTTTGCTGGTTGTATTTTGTACAAGAGATTTTGCTAAATAATAATAAAGAAACCCTCATCTGCTGCACCGATTTTCCCACATTGGCTTTTTCCAGCGACAATTGCCCAAAAATAACTGTCATTGTGATTGTACTTGTGCTAGCATTTTTCCTTGCTTTTACTTTCCGTAGAATTTTTAATTGTGAAGGTTGTAGTGTAATTTATTTCGATATTTACTGTGTAATACCATAAATAAATTATTTCCGAATTGATAAGTGGAAGAAATAATATCAATTACTGCAGTTGGGATTCTATTTTAGAATTTTCACATGGTATCAGAGCTATGAAAACAGATCCAGAAGAGCCAATGCTGAACAGAAGAGGGAGATCGAAAGACTGCATAGGCAGTAGATCGGATCCCCTGAGGGATTGCGCAGTCCAAAGTCTTGGAGGAAAAAACTTTGCGTGGGAAAATCTCTGTTCGAGAGAGTCGACAGAGAGAAATATTTCCAGATCGAAAATTTTCTAGTGACAAAGGGAGCAACGCAATGCAGTCTTCAGGTGGGATGCAATTTTTGCTGGGTATAAAAATCGTAAGAAATCGAAGGAAAAATAGCACAAATAAGTATGGAGAATCGAGATGTCTCTGAATTATCTTCCAGATTAGAAGAAGACTTCGTATGCTTGTCTAGTTCAACATCTGCAGGTGTTTGGTACATTGATAGCGAGGCTTCAACTCATATGACTGGAGTACAAGAATACTTCTCGAGCTATCAAGAAGAGTAGATGGACTTCTAGATCATTATGGGAAACCGAACAAAGTGTACTCCAGCAGGGAGAGGCACCATAGCGTTTCTGATGGAAGCAGGAATTAGCATCAAAGCCACTAATGTGCTGTATGTGCCTGGGTTAGGAATGAATCTAATTTCAGTGTCCTAGTTATAGGACAAGGGATACGATGTATACTTCAATAGAAAGGAGGTGTACGTGAACAAGATGAAAAAAGATGAGACAAATTGGAGCTCAAAGCAACAGAGTATATAGATTGCAACTTGAGTCTCCAATGGCATTGATATGAAACAATCTTAATGGTGGAAAGGAACTAAATGAGCTATGGCACATGCGAATGGGACACTTACACCATGGAGCATTGAGGATGCTTAAAGAGACGGTTACAGGAGTTCCAGACTTCAGTCCTCGATATTGCGCATGATGATGTATGTAGAAGATGCGTACTAGGGAAGTACGCTAAGGAAACTTTTCCCATAAGTGACAATAGAGCGAAAGGCGTATTGGGATTAATACACTTAGATATTTATGGCCCAATGTCCACAAGAACTCTTAGCAATGGTGAATACTTTATCACCTTTATTGATGATCACTCTCCAAAAACCTGGATCTACTTCTTAATGACGAAGGGTGAGGTCTTTGATTGGTTCAGAGAGTTTAAGGCTCTTGTAGAGAACATGACAGGGAAAAAGATAAAGGTATTGCGTTCCGATAATGGTGGAGAGTACATGGACAAAGAGTTCATAGATTTTTGCGTAAAGGAGGGCATCAAAAGAGAGTGTACAACTCCATATAATCCACAACAGAATGGAGTGGCAAAGCGAAAGAATAGAACTATTGTTGGGGCAGAAAAGGCTATGTTGTATGACCAGGATTTTCCTAGATTCTTATGGGAAGAATCATGCAACACAACGATGTATATTCAGAGTAGAGCTTCTCATAGAGCATTGGGGAAGAAAATGCCTGAAGGAGTCTTCCTAGGGAGAAAGCCGGAAGTGAGTCATCTCAGGATATTCGGAAGTGTGGCATATTGTCACATTCCAGACGAGAAGCGTACTAAACTAGATCAGACTGCAGAAAAGGGGTATCTCATAGGGTGTAGTGAGACCTCAAAAGCATACAAAATCTGTGTTCCTAGCAGCAGGAAAATTGTGGTAAGACGAGATGTAAAGTTCATGGAAGATAGAGCTTTTAGGAAATCTCGTGAGATGCTAGCAGAAGATCATTCAACAGATGTTCCATTAGTCCAATGGCAGCAAGCGCAGCAGGAAGGACAAGTAGGAGGATAAACATTAGGATCGAGTACATTGACCAGTACCAGCATCTCCTCACAAGTAGGAGATCCTAGCAATTCTCCGCAGATGGAACATCAGGAACAGGAGGATTTGAGTGAGCCTCCTACCACCAGTGGTGGAACCAGTAGGGGAATATGATAGACACTAAGGGACGCAGAGGAGTTTGTTGGAGCTCCCAGAATTAACAATTGACAGCGTAGGCAACCTGACAGATACTAAGCCTTGGTAGCACAGGTTGAAGAACCTTCTAGTTTTCAGGAAGTCGTACAGTACCAAGTATGGGAGCATGCCATGGTAGAAGAATACAATTCTATCATAATGAATGATGTCTGAGAATTGTGTGAAAATTTCTGAGCACAAAAATCCTACTGCTAAATATTGATTTACTTCTCCTACTTGTTTTTATTATACACAAGTAATTTAACTGAAAATATTAAAAAAAACATGGAAGTAAACACAACTAGCAGCCTACAAAAATACAGATCATTTACTGAACATCACACACATATGACAAAGGACACAGATTTTTCAGACAAATGTCCCCAGAAAAACCCAATGCGGGAAAAGCGGTGCAACAGATATGGGGGTTTATTATTATTAAGCAGCAGTTTTCTGAGTACATCTAGGGTGCCATAAATTGCACCCAATAGAGAAAACCTCGGCTACAGAGAAAAATGTGAGTTTTTCTTCACTCTCGCAGGTCCTGGCTGATTCGAATGAGCCACTGGTGAAACCCTAGCTAGCTCCGTGCAGTCTCTACACTGCCACTGTGTAAGGCTGCGTGGCCCTAGCTGTGGGTCTGTGTCACCCTAGCTCTACATTGATCAACTTCTCTCGGATTTTGGTTTCAACCCTGCCGGCTTAGAAACCACAGTCTCCAATGAATTTTGGACTTTTCCTTGGAGGTTTTGCACTGCCCCTGCGTGGGCCCGCGTCACCCTTTCGAGGGACTGCGTCACACCCTCTGATGGCTGCACTACCACCACTGGGTCTCTGCTGCCCTTGCCCTGCGTTGTACTCTCGGTCCTCCTGACCAATCACTGCATCCGCCCCTCACTACTTCTCTGAATCACTCAGATTTGATCTTCGTCCAAGCATTGCTCTGTCAAAAGAATTCGATCTCTTAGACTCACTCTGTGTGTTCTCCAACTGACCCCAAGCCCGCCCTCCTTTATAGTTTTCTCGTTGACACATCAACGACTGTGATCTAATCACTAATCAAGGGCTAAGGTTAAAGGAAGCTTGATCCACGTCACTTAGAATGTTCTCATCGCGTGTAAATTAATTCACTTTAATTTTTTAATTTTTCTAAGTTAGACTTCGGGTCCCCATTAAAAAATTTAATTATTTGAATGACTTTTACACCATATGGAATTTATCCAAACGCTTTCTGGGTCTTAGAGATCTCATGTGTTTCGGCCCCTCCACAAAGTTTCGGAGCTAGAGCACATTCGATGCTACCCCAAAATTTCAACACTCCCTCTTAGCGAGTAATGTGCTCTAGCAACGCTTCACCACTGAAGCATCACCCTGATCTCTGGCATCGGTCTCCACACTGATGCTTGGCCTGTTGCCCTCCATCCACTACAATGTTGCTCAATATACTGCTGCCCATGTCACTGCCACTGACACTAACACATTTGTACTACAACTCCCTCTCAAATTGCTCCGTCATGCTGCTTATAGCACTGCCACTGCTAACTGCTGCACTGCAACTCAATTGCTGAGAAGTAAGCAACTGAAGGATCACCACCCAATCATTGACATACAGGTCAGTCTGGTTGCATCTCATTAGTAATTACTGAAGCACCCTCCGTTGTTGCTCTGCGTTGTTTCTCTAAAACATTGCGTTGTCTGCTGCTTTGCACTGCCTCTGCATTGCTAAAATCCCTTCAGCCTTTGTGCTGCTGCTTCCACGCTGCTGCTGCCTCTCCTCTGTGCTGCTCCAGACTTCAGTGCTCCAGCTCTGCCTCTGCTTCTCCATGATCTTCTGCACCCACTGCTCCAGTCATCCTGCTACTGTCTTAAGCAGGGTTGCGGGGAAGCTTCACCCCCCCCTCGTTCCCATTTCTGAAACGCGCTCCGTTCAAGAGCGTTTTGGGAGCATTCAGAAACGCGCTCCCGAAAACGCTTCCTGAGGGGAGCGTTTTCGGGAGCGCGTTTCCGACCTGTAAAAACGCTCCCTACCTTTTCGGGAGCGTTTCCGAAAGCGCTCGGGAGCGAACGCTCCCTGAGTGCTTCTGGCGTTTAAAAAACGCTTTGGGAGCATTTTTTAAATGCCGGAAGCAGTTGGGGAGCGTTCGCTTCCGAACGCTCCCTGGCAAAAAATACGTTTCCCACCGGCAAGAAATTTTTTTTGATGAAAAAATCGTTTTGTTTTTAAGAGGGAGGGAGGCTCATTTTGTTTATTGTTTGTAGTTGAGTGAGTGAGAGAGTGAGAGGAGCAAGAGGAGCAAGAAGGAGAGCTTGGAGCGGAGCTGCAGAAGTGACAAGGAGAGAGCAAGGAGCAAGCTGCAAGGCAACAGGAGGATTGCAAGAAAGAGGTAGGTCTTCTAATCTAATTTTGTATTTTTTAGGATGAATTTGTAAGTTGTTTAAAAATGAAAACTTGATTTTTTTTTTGAATGTTGCATTTTATTGTGTTTAAAACTTAAAAATTCAATTGTTTTTTTCCTATGTTGCATTTCCTATTCCCATTTGGCATTTCTCCATTTGTTTTGCAGACTAGAAACTTGAAACTTGAAACTTGAAACATCATGCCTATATGGCTAGGGATTTTACTCATGTTGGTTCCTTTCTTTGTAATAATGGTGTTGGAGAGTAGAAGAAAGAGGCAAATCAAAGAAGAGGAGGGTTATGGTGGATTTGAAGAAAATCCTAAAAAAGAGGAGGGTTATGGTGAGGAGGAAGTGGGGAGTGGAGAACATGAGGACATAGATTCCCCAACTAGACAAGACCAAACTCAGACACCTTTGTGGAAATATGTTCAAAAACAGGAAGGAGGGAAAGGTGGTCGAACCACTAAATTTATTTGCCCCAATTGCAATAAACAATACCATGGTTCATACACCTGTGCGAGAAGGCACCTTTGTGGGAAAATGCCAGGGGATGGAGAAAAAAATATAGGAATCAAAATTTGTACTAGTGTGCCAACAACATAGAGAGAGAAATATAGAAAGGAAGAGGAGGCTGCCCTACAGAGATCTAAAAGATCTAGGGGTTTCATTGATTCTTATTCAGGCCCATCACGTCATGGACAAACAAGTCCAACTTCCACCCATGCCAGTGGTTATGGAGGCAGTGGCACATCTGGATTAAGGCGTAGAACCATATCCGATTTCCTGGACGAAGGGTGTAGGAATGATGTGGATTGAAAAGTTTACCGGTTTCTATATGCATGTGGGGTGCCATTCAATGTTCTTCGCTCACCTTATTGGCATGAAATGGTTTTTGCCATTAATGATGCCCCCAAAGGATACAGGAGCCCTGGGTATGACAAGGCCAGAACCGTGGGTCTTGATCATGAAAAAGCTAAAATAAACCATTCTTTGGCTAGAATGACAAATTTGTGGAATGAGTATGGGGTGTCCATTGTCTCTGATGGATGGACCAATGTAAAAGGAAAGCCATTGATAAGTGTTTTGGCTGTGTCGGTTAGTGGTGCAATCTTCCTGTTAGCATATGATTATTCAGACAAATTCAAAACTGACATTAACATTGCAAAACCATTACTTGATATAATTGAAAAGACTGGGCCATACAATGTCATACAGGTCATCACTGATAATGCTACTAACTGTAAGGCAACAGGAGCAATTATTGAGGATAAATACCCCAACATATTTTGGTCTGGGTGTTTGGTTCACACAATGAACCTTTTGATGCATGATATCATTAAAAAGAAACAACCTCAATTCAAATGGCTTGGTGATTTGTACAAGAGAGGTAAAAAAATGATAAAATTTATTACAAATCATAGCAATACCCATGGGATTTTCCGTACTCACTCCAAATTGGAGTTGTTGAAGATAGCAAAGACTAGATTTGCTAGCTATTACCTCACCTTCAGGTGCCTTTTGAAGGTAAGAGAGTCATTGGTTGCAATGGTATCAAGCCCACATTGGCAGGTATTAAAGGACAAGGCAGCGACAATAGTTGACAGGCAAGGTTTCTAACATGTGGAGGAGACCGCCCTTGACCCTTTGTTTTGGGCACGTGTGAGGGAAATTTTGAATTTCACCAAGCCCATTTATCACATGATTCGGTTTGCAGATACAGATAAACCAGTGATTGGGGAGGTTTATGAGCAGATGGACAGCATGTTGGGCCAAATAAAAGATGTTGTTAAGGATAATGATCCCAACTTGTATGCTATGATTCATGACTGTGTGTGTGCATGATGGAATAAACTCAATGTTCCACTACATGCCTTGGCATATATCCTTATGCCAAAATATTACTCTCCATCTTGGTTGGGCCAACTTGCACCTAGAGGTGGGGTTAGGATCAAACCTCACACAGATCCAGAGGTACAAGAGGGGTACATGAAGGCATTAGACAAGTTGGTACCTGACAGGGAGGAGTGTGCTAGATTGCGCCTTGAATTAGGCAAATACTTTAGTTGCACTGCTAACTTTGGTTCTGTCCATGCAATGGAAGACAGAGACAGATTTGATGCTCTCACATGGTGGGAAGCATATGGCGGCATGGGACTTTTGCCAAAGTTGGCAAAAAAAGTTCTCTCATAGGTTGTGAACACTTCTTCTGCAGAGAGGTGTTGGAGCACCTACAGCTTCATACATAATGCGAGAAGAAACAGGCTGAATGAAAACCGAGCTGAAAGCTTGGTTTATGTGCATTACAACTTGAGGTTGTTGAGCCATTACTGTGATCGGGCAAATGAGGATCCATCATACAGAGTCTGGGACAACAACCCAGAGGATGATAATTTGGAGGAAGGGACGATACATATGGAAGAATTGGAAGCAGAACTTTTTAGGGATGATGATGAAGCATCAGCAACACCGCCACACACAGGGCCAGTTCCACCATCTACTGGTAGTAATGCGGGTGTGGGTGCGGGTGCGGGTGCGGGTGCCAGTGCCAGTGCCAGTTCTCGATATCAAACTATTGTTCCTTTGCAGATTTAGCCTCCACCTTCTAGTCATGGTCTTGGTACTCCTGAGAGTACTAGAAGACCACCATTTCCTCGTGACTCACACAAATTAGACATTTCTCGTGGGCGTGGCAAGGGGCCAGCCAATAGATAAAATAGATTTGTTGTTTACTAGTCTTTTCTATTTTCTAGTAGTTTTTATCTTTTATAACTGTTGACAGTTGAACAGTTGAAACTTGACTCTTTCATATATCTAATGACAATTTAAGTTTTAAGTTTGAATTTGAAAGGTGAAACTTTGAAGTTGGCATTTATAAGTTTACAAGTCATTATGAATTATGAATATGATGCTTCATGAAAGTTATATGGTGATCAATGAATCAATGATGATAAATGTTATATATTGAATTTTGAAATCAATGAATCAATGATGATAATTGTTATATATTGAAATTGAAATCAATGAATCAATGATGATAAATGTTATATATCAATGATGATAAATGTATATTGAATTTTGAAATCAATGAATCAATGATGATAAATGTTAGATATTGAAATTTGAAATCAATGATGATAAATGTTATATATCAATGGTGATAAATGTTATATATTGAATTTTGAAAGCTTGAAACCTTCAGATTGATGATTCGCGAGACTCAGGAGTCAATATGTTGTATGCTTCCAACTTATGGGTGTGGTTGATGAAGATTATAACTTCTAGATGATTGATGTTATATGATTCAATCTATGTTTTTATGTTTTTTATGTCTAATTCATCATTCTACGTGTTTTTGTTGACATATATGCATCAAAATATAAACTATATATATATATATAGATATAAACGCTCCTCGAAACGCTCCAGACTGGGAGCTTCTAAAAATGGCGCTCCTGCTCCCACTCCCGCTCCGACTTCCAAGTAACCTTGGTCTTAAGGCTCCTGTAGCTCGTATGTGATCCAAGAGTTTGGGCACCTCAAGGATCCCGCCATTCCATCTATAGCTACTCTAGAGTCTACATATCTATATCACCCCACCTCTTCTCTCGAGGCACATGAGAACTCATGGCCACATCATCCTCACTACCACTGCCCCCTTTCGCTGTTGTTGCCTTGGAATTTGAAGCTTCCTTGTCCTTCCACTTAGGACAAGTGTTGGCGAAGTGTCCAAGTTTGCCACATATGGAGCATTGGACCTTGGATAGGTCCTTCTTCTTCTTCCCTTGTTGCCGCTGTACCTTTGATGCTAGGGCTACATCTTCCTCCTCCTCCTTCTTCACCTTGATACCTCCGCTGCTAAATTCCCTCTTAGTCACCCTTCGGATCTCCTCCTGTCGAAGGATTGCCCACATGTCACCCCAATTTGAGAGTTGTGCTCTGCCCAAGATGCTCTGGACAAATATCTCCCACTCATTGGTGACTGCATTCAGGGCAGTCCTTACCATAAGCCCATCATCCGAAGTTGACCCCATGGCAATCAACTGATCCCGGATAGTTTGCAATCTGAAGATTAAGGGATCGATCTCCTCTCCCTTATGCATCTGGAGTATCCGCATTTGGTTCTCTAGAAGCATCTTTTGTTGGACGAAGCTTCCTTGATACAACGTGGTCAAGGTTGTCCACACCTCATTTGCTGTTTTCTTTTCGACAATGTGTGAGACCACGTGATCCTTCACTCCATCCATGATCAATCGCTTAGCCCGTGCCTGATTTTCGTTGAACTTCTTCATAGCATCCACATCGGTTGGCACATCTAGGACATTTTCCTCGTCGTCTCTGATACCATACTCCTCCAGGACTGTCGGGATTTTGGCCTTCCAAATCGCAAAGTTGGACACACCGTCTAACCTATCCTAATCTCTCAGTCCGTATAGGGTCATCACTGCTCAAGTAGTCGAAACAGGTACCCTTCTCCCTTCTACTACTGTGGCACTCAACAGAAGACCGGATCTGGGTTTCTTGGCACTAGAAGCCCTCTAGAGATACTGCTCCCTCTGACAACTGATTTCCTTCCCGGAAATCCTCCGCCAATTCTATCGAATCAACCCTCTATGGTCACCGTCTTGATTGAATCTCATGCTTCTTGGCAAAATTCTGCTGAGGGACTGTTTCCCCTCACTTTGTCACCTTTTCTAGGCATTGTTTTCCACCGATAGAACCGATGCCTCACCAGCACTTTTGAAGATCGGAAGCTGCACTTCCAGCCCCGGCAATCAGCACAACGTCACTCCTTGGACTGTGTCACCCTCCTGATACTGCGTTAGCCTCTGCGTCACTCTCATGGCGCTGCTTCAGCCCTTGTGGCTCTGTGTCACCTTTTTGGAGTTGCGTCAGCCTCTGCATGAGCAAACTGACTATACGTCACCCTTGCAGGGTCTATGTTGTCCCTTTGGTGCAACGCTGCCTTCTTCCGGATCTGTGCTACTTCAACTACCCTTCCTGCAGCAAAAAATCTTCAGCCCCTTGCTGATGGCTTTAGCTTGATCTGCAATGCTCTGATACCATGTGAAAATTTATGAGCACGGAAATCCTACTGCTAAATATTGGTTTACTTCTCCTACTTGTTTTTATTATACAAAGTTACTGAAAATATTCAGAAAAGCATCGAAGTAAACACAACTAGCAGCCTCCATAAATACAAATCATTTGCTGAACATCACGCATATATGACAAAGGACACAGATTTTTCGGACAAATGTCCCTGAAAAAACCCAATGCGGGAAAACTGGTTTAGCAGATTTGAGGGTTTATAATTATTAAGCATCAATATTCTAAGTGCATGTAGGGTGCCATAAACCGGCTCACCCAACAGATAAAACCTCGGCTACAAAGAAAAATGTGAGTTTTACCTCACTCCCACAAGTCCCGGTTGATTCGGATGAGCCACTGGTGAAACCGTAGCTAGCTCTGCACAGTCTCTACGCTGCCACTGCGTAAGGTTGCGTGGCCTTGGCTGAGGGATTGCGTCACGCTAGCTCTGCGCTGATCAACTTCTCTCGGATTCTGGTTTCAACCCTGCCAGCTTATAAACCCTAGTCTCCAGTGAATTTCTAACTTTTTCTTGGAGGTTCTGCGCTGTCCCTGCATGATCCCTATGTAGACCGGCGTCACCCTATCTAGAGACTACGTCACACCCTCTGATGGTTGCGCTGCCTCCACAGTGTCTCTGCTGCCCTTGCTCTGCGTTGTACTCTTGGTGCTTCTGACCAATCACTGCATCTGCCCCTCACTGCTTCTCTGAATCACTCAGATTTGTTCTTCATCTGAGCACTACTCCGTTAGAAGAATTCGATCTCTTAGACTCGCTCTATGTGTTCTCCAACTGCCCCAAGCCCTTCCTTTATACTTTTCTCGTTGACACATCAACAACCGTGATCTAATCACTAATCAATAGCTAAGATTAAAAGAAGCTTGATCCACGTCACTTAGAATGTTTTCATCACGTGTAAATTAATTCACTATAATTTTTCAATTTCCCTATGTTAGACTTAGGGTCCCCATTAAAAAATTTAATTATTTGAATAACTTTTACACCAAATGGAATTTCTCCAAACACTTTTTGGGTCTTGGAGATCTCATGTGTTTTAGCCCCTCCACAAAGTTTCAGCGCTAGAGCACATCCTATGCTACCCCAAAATCTCACAAAGTGGTTCTTAGACCAGAGGATAGATCAGTTGTAGGATCAAGGTGGACCTACAAGAGCAAGTACGCTGCAGATGACAGTGTAGAGAAGTATAAAGCTAGGTTCGTAGCAAAGGGGTACGCACAAAATGAAGGAATTGATTATGAGGGGACCTTCACCCCTGTAGCTAGATATACCTCTATCAGATCTGTTATATGCCTAGCAACTCAAATGGGATGGCAGATTCACTAAATGGATGTCAAGACAACATTCTTGAATGGGGTGATAGAAGAGGAGATATATATAGAACAACCTGACGGCTTTGAGACTGACGAGAAGAAAACTCATGTATGCAGGTTGAAGAAAGCCCTATATGGGCTCAAGAACGCACCCGGAGGATGGTATGGTCATATTGATAGTTACTTGCAGCAGATGGGATTCATCAAGAGTGATGCTGATCCCAATCTCTACTATTTGATGGTGGAGAGTAAGCCTCTTATTCTACTATTATACATAGGTGACTTATTTTTAACAGGGTCATCTAGGCTCATAAAGGATTGCAAGAAGAATCTTGAAGCAGAATTTGACATGAAGGATATGAGGTTGATGCATTATTTTCTAGGATTGGAAGTTTGGCAGAAGAATGGGGAAATCTTCCTTGGGCAAGGAAGATATGCAACAGGGATTCTGAAGAGATTCAGAATGCAGGATTGTCGATACATGGCAATGCCTATTATTACCAACTGGAAGAAAATAGATGCATCAGGAGACAAGGAAGTGGACCCCACCTTGTCCATATAGGTCACTCATGTATCTGGTCAACACTAGGCCAGACATTTGTTTCGTTGTCAACACACTTAGTCAGTTCATGGTAGAATGAAAAGGGGTACATTTGACAACAACTAGGCACATTCTTAGATATGTGCGTGGAACAGTCGGTCGGATATGGGTTGAAATACACCTGAGGAGAAGATGTCAGATTGAGCGGATTCATAGATGCAGATTGGGCAGGTAGTTCAGCAGATCGAAAAAGTACCTTCGGATACTGTTTCAACGTTGGATCATGAATGATCTCTTGGTGCAGCAGGAAGCAAAATTCGATAGCTCTGAGCTCAGCCGAAGCAGAGTATATGGAAGCCAACACAACAACGTGTGAGGCTATATGGCTTAGAAAGTTGCTTGTGAGTTTGTTCAGGAAGAGGATGGAAGCGACCAATGTTTATTGTGATAATCAGAGTTGTATCAAACTCTTTGAGAATCCAATATTTCATGATCGGTCGAAACACATAGATATCAAATGTCAGTATGTCCCCATAGGAGATCAGGTAGCATACGTACTCACAATGGCTCTAAGAAGAGCTAAATTCATCCAGTTCAGGGAGCAGTTGGGTATGGTAGAGAACCCGTTTCATTAGAAGAAAATGAAGGTTCCTCAGTTGCAACAATGACAGATGAGAGGTAGTTGCAGTACGGATGCAGTAGTTGGCAACAGTATGCAGGGTCAACAACAATATGTGAAAATTTCTGAATATAATTATGCAGAAACCCTACTGTTAAATTCTTGATTTACTTCTCCTACTTACAAAAGTTATTAATCTGAAATCTTCAAAATTAACATTGAAGTAAATACATTAATGGCCTACACATGGAGATCTACAATTGAATAACTTGCACAATGACAAAATGACACAAAGATTTTCTGGACAACTGTCCCCGGAAAAATCCAATGCGGGAAAACCAGTGCTTCTAGCTTCTGGAGGGTTTTTATTATTAAGAAGATTCCAAGTACAACAGATCTGGGCACCAAACTGGTTAACCCGATAGAGAAATAAAAAACTACAGCTATACCTCTATTTTGGAGACAGAAAACTGAGTGATTCACACCCTCAAATGGGATTTACAGAACTCTGTCTTTTCCGGCCCCTAGAAACCCCAACGTTGCTCTGAAGCCCTGTGCGTCAGCCCTGCTAGCTTGCGCCAGCGCTCCTGGCCTCCTTTCGCCTCTGCACTGCCCTTGCTGGGCTCTCGGCTTCTCTGCGTAATTGCCGCTTCCTCTGCGTTGCTTTGTTCTGTTGCTTCTTTGCCCTCGTTGTACTCTTGGCTTGGAACTACACCATCCCCCTCGCCAATACTGCCCCTCGGTACAACTGAAACACTTACAAAATTCTTAGCAAACCACGCCCTAGAATTCCAGCTTAGCTTCAGTGCTCTGCTAGTATGTGTGTTCTCCAACTAACCCCAAGCCCTCTTCTTATACTTTTCTCGTTGAAACATCAATGGCCGTGATCTAATCTTGAATCAACAGCTAAGATTAGAAGATGTTTGATCCACGTCACTTAAGTCATTCTCATCACATGTTTAATTTAATTACCTTTAATCTTTTAATCTTCCTAAGCTAGACTTAGGGTCCTTAATCAAAAAGATTAATTAATTAAATATTTCTTAAACAGAATGGAATTTCTTAAAACTCTTTTTGGATCTTGGAGATCTTATGTACTCTAGTCCCTCCACAAAGTTTGGGAGCTAGAGCACATCCGATGCTACCCCAACACCCCAAAATCTCAACACTCCCTCTTAGCAAGGAATGTGCTCTAGCAAAACATTTCACCCTGAAGTTCTGCACTGATCTCTGGTGTGGGTCTCTGCGCTAATGGTTCGCCTCCTGCCCTTCATCACTGCACTGCTGCTGCTTTTATGTACTGTTGCCCATGACGCTGCCACCGCCACTGCTACATCCGTACTGCAGCTCCCTCTCAAATTTTTGCATCATGCTACCCATGGCACTGACACTGCTAACTGCTGCACTGCAACTCAGTGGTTGAGAGTAAGCAACTGAAGGACCCCTGCCCAATCTTTGACAGACAAGTCAGTTGGGCTTCATTTCATCACTGGAGCTCCATAGGCTGCTACTCTGCGCTATCTTCTGAAGGCTATTGCGCTTCTGCAGTTCTGCACTGCATAAGTAGACCTGCTCTGCTGCCCCTAAACCGCTGCTGCGCTGCACTGTCCTCCTAAAGATTCTGCGATGCTACAACACTGCACTGCATTCCCTACGCTGCTGCTGTATCTGCACTACATTGCTCCCTCATCAGTGCGTCAGCCTTTGCCTCTGCTCCATCCGTAGTCCTTTGCACCCATTGCTCCACTTGTCCTACTACCATCTCAAAGCTCCCATAGCTCGTATGTGATCCGAGAGTTGGGCTACTCAAGGATCCCGCCCCCACTCTGTAGCTGCTCTATAGATCAATATCGCCCCACTTTCGTGGTTCATGAGCGCTCATGGATATGTCATCTTCGGAACCATCGTCTGCTACAATAACCTTGGAACTAGAAGCTTTCTTGTCCTTTTTCTTCTGAGGACAGTTGTTGGCGAAATGTCCAAGTTCGCCGCACTGGAAACATTTGATCTTTGACAGATCATGCTTCTTTTTCCCTTGCTGCCTCTTTGATGCCAAGGTTGCATCTTCCTCTTCTTCCTTCTTTATCTTGCTCGAGCCGGTGATGTATTGTCTTTTGGTCATACTGCGGATCTCCTCTTGTCGGAGGATAGCCCAGATGTTGTCCCAGTTGGGAAGGTTCGCTTTGCCCAAGAGACTTCGGACAAAAGTTTCCCAGTCCTCTTTGACTACGTTGAGAGCAGTCCTCAACATGACATTTTCATCTACCTTGACCCCCATGCCAGTCAGCTGATCTCGAATCGATTGCAGTCTGGATAGAAAAGGGTCGATCTCCTCTCCCTTGGTGATCATTGTAAATTTTCGTAGATGTTCTATGCTTGATGCAACTTTACTTTTAACCCGATACCAAATAGCAATCACATAAACATGAAAGTGAAATGTTGATAGAACATACCAATAAATCGAGGGAAGACAAGCCAAAAATACACTTAACTTGATCAGCAAAATATGTGTGGTGCGTTACGGCGGTCAACAGGATACTTCAACTAGCAAAGTCTCCTCACGGTCAGCCAACCAAAAATGTCACACAACCCTCAAGACAACTCTACATTAATCAACCCAAAGTCAACGCTGTCCAGTCAACGGTCAACGCAGAACAAGAGAAAGTCAACACGACAAGGTCAAAGGTCAATGTCCAGCCTCGATTTTTGTGCCAAAAAATGCGAACTGCAGAGATTGAAGTTTTGGGAGAGTTTGAGGTCAAATGGACCAAGTGTTGACCAAAGTCAACGCTAATCAAAGTTGCGCTGAAAACCCAAGAACAGATCCGAAACCCTAGCCGTTGTTTTCCCATGTGTGAGAGAAGAGAAGCCTTCAAATGATGATCGAACCAATTAGACACAAGAGAGAAGTGTATGATGAGTGATTGTGAAAATGACATCCAAGTTTGACCAATATATATCCATCTGTGAGGGTGTGTGACACATCTGTTGGGGCTCCAAGCCTACACTACAATTCTGGCCGACCTTGCACATAAGTGGAATTAATTCAAAATAAATGTTCTGCTTATTCGATCAAGATGATCTTTAGATCGATCTTGCACCTCTCCAAAAGAGGAATCCAATAAAAATATTGGCATCGTCATCTAAGTAGTACAACATGGAGTTTGGATCTAGTTGCCCAAAATTAACACTCCCTCTCAACTAGGGAGAACTTGATCCACCTGTGTCATCGAAACATTGTGCGTCATCCCACCGTAACTTGCTTTGCTGGCTTCTTTATTTCAAATTGGGAGTCACAAAGACATAACTCACGGCTGACTCGAAGTCAGCTTAGAGGTCTGAAACCTCTATAGGTCTCAAAGGAGTCTCATACTAACCCGAAGTTAGTTTAACTGACCCGAAGTCAGTTGGAGGTCCGAAACCTCACTAGACTTGATCCCAGGTCAAGTGGTTGGACACGTGCCATTCTAGACATAAAGAGTACGACAATCTCCGATGCGTCCATCGGTCTTGCTATCGGTCTCTATCCACATTTCCCACGTCATTGGCCAAGATGAGAGGTACTTCCCATGAGTCCGGGATTCCATGGGTAGGATGCATACGGGGCACAGATCAAAGAGAGGTGAACCAACTCAATATCTTCACAGTGGGGCGGAAGCACACCAACAAGGTTTGGCAAGCCTAGCCCTGTGGTTGCTTATAGCTCCAAGAAGCTGTCCCCAAAGCCCCATGGAGCTCCCAGAGCTCATCGTCCAACAGGATCCTCAGCATAGGGTCGTTCCACGATTCCAAGATTCTCACAAAAGGTGAGGAACTTGACCTTTCCCAAGGGCTTTGTGAGAATATCTGCGACCTGCTCATCAGTTCCTATATGATCGAGCCTTACGGCGCCTCCCTGTACCATATCCTGGATAAAGTGGTACCTAATATCAATATGCTTGGATCGATCGTGGAACACGAGATTCTCTAACAAACGAATCCCACTTTGGTTATCACAAAGGATAACGGTGGTATCTAGCACATGTCCGAACAACTCACTGAAGATATTTCGCAACCAAATAGCTTCACAACAAGCCATACTCGCTACAATGTATTCGGCCTTAGTAGTGCTCAAAGCCATCGACTTCTGCTTCCTGCTCATCCAAGATATCGAAGTAGACCTAAGTGTGAAGTAGCATCAAGATGTGATCTTGCGATCCACCACACTGCCAACCCAATTGGCATCAGTATATCCATGGAGTCTCAAACTCCTGGCAGTGTATCTCAGCCCATGGTTTATCGTGCCCTGAAGATATCTCAACAGGTTCTTGGCACCAACCCAGTGAATGTGATGAGGATCAACCATGTGTTGACTCAAAGTGTTCACTGCAAAACATACGTCTAGATGGGTGTTCACTAAGAACATCAAGGCCCCTACGAGTTGACAATACTTGGTAGGATTTGCTAGCACAGCCCCAACAACTTTTCTACTCAACTTCTTAAAGTTGAGCTCCATCGGTGTCAACACGGACTTATAGTCCACCATTCCAAATCTTTCCAGCTGCTTCACAATGTGTTTTCCTTGAGAGAGGAAAATCTCGCCAAGTCTCTGTCAGACCTCCAGGCCTAGGAAGTAATGCATCAGTCGGAGGTCCTTCATCTCGAACTCAAAAGCGAGCTCCCTCTTACACTGATGAATGCGAGGGTCAGCACCTGTCAGGAAGAGATCGTCCACATAGAGAACCAGAATGAGAGGTTTTTCTCTATCAACCTATAAGTAAAGGTTCGGATCAACATTACTTCGAGTGAAGCCCAACTTCATCAAGTAGCTATCTATCCTCTCGTACCAAGCTCTGGGGGCTTGCTTCAACCCATAGAGGGCTTTCTTCAACCTGCATACATGAGAGTCTCTATCCTGGACTTCGAACCCCAGAGTTTGTTCCACATACACCTCTTCCTTTATCGAACCATGCAGAAAAGTGGTCTTCACATCCATCTGATGAAGATTCCATCCTTGCATAATAGCAAGGGCAATAATATATCGGATGGTGGTTTGTCGGGCCACAAGTGCAAATATATCATCATAGTCTACGCCTTCCTTTTGAGAGAAGCCTTGGGCAACGAATTTTGCCTTGAATTTTTCAGCACTACCATCAGATCCATGCTTGATCTTATAGAGCCATTTGGAGGTGACAACAACTTTGTCCTCCGATCTCAGAACCACAACCCAAACCTCATTCTTCATAATGGACTCGTACTCTTCGTGCATAGAATCCTTCCAGACTTGATGCTTTACGGCTTCTTCAAAAGATCCAAGCTCAGATTGTACGATTGTACTCATGGCCGCTAGATACCCTTGGTATCTATTCGGCTTCTTGCTTTCACGGAATGTCCCCCTTGGGACCATATGTCTTTCGGCATCTTCGAGAGTATCCTGGAGCCATGAGGGTCTTCTCTTCATTGAAGGAGGTGGATCAATGGGGTCCATCGGTCCTTCAACATCGGGCATCATCTCATCCTTTAGCAAATCTCCACTTCTCTTTGACTAGGCACATAGACTTTATAAGCCTTCGAAGTTTCACTGTAGCCCACAAACATTCCCTTCTTCTCAGAAGCATCCATCTTGGCTCTCTTCTCCTTCGGCACATGAAAATAAACAGGACAACCAAAAACTTTAAAATGAGAAACATCAGGTTTCTTACCAGAGAAGACCTCTTTGGGAGTTTTGGAGTCCAGAGCGGAATGCGGGCATCGATTTTGTATGTACATAACAGTGCTCGCAGCTTCTCCCCACAGAAACTTCAGAGGACCTTGGTCACATAGCATGGCACGGGCAGCTTCCACAATGGTCTTGTTCTTTCTTTCAGCAACACCATTTTGCTCAGGAGTATACACGGTTGTGGTCTCCCTCTTAATGCCAGCTTCTTTGCAAAAGTTATTGAACTCGTTTGTCTCATATTCAGTGCCATTATCGGTCCTCAAAATCTTGATCTTCTTCCCTATTTGATTTTCCACCAAGACTTTAAAAGTACGAAACCACATGAATGCTTCATCTTTCTTCTTCAAGAAGTATATCCAGGTCTTGCGAGAGAAATCATCTATAAACGTCATGTAATAAGAACATCCTCCCAAAGATGTCACACGCAGCATACCAGATAGATCAGGATGTATCAATTGCAAGACATCAGATGTCTTTGTGACACTTGAGGGAAAAGGTCCCCTTGTATGATTTCCTTCAGCACAACCCTGACATACACCTTCATGATCATTTTTGAATTCGGGCATCCCTGTCACCACCTTCCTTGCTTCAGGAAGGGCTTTGTAATGAAGGTGTCCAAACCTCTGGTGCCATAGTTCAGTTTGACGAATTGTATCGCATGTCATAGCCCCCAGTGGACTTCCTCGAACCTGGTAGAGTGTATCAACTCTAAACCCAATCGTAAGAGCTTCCTTAAGACTCTTCTTCTAGATGCGTACCTTTCCATCAATGAATGCCACCTTGAAACCTTTGTCTTCCATGGCCGAAATAGGCACAAGGTTCTTCTTCAAATCATGTACATACAATACATCTTTCAAATAGAGGACTTGACCTTGAGATTAATGGAGGGTCATAGTCCCTGTCCCTTTCACGGGATAGGTGGCATTATCTCTAAGGAGAATTTTCAGATTAGTGTCCTTCTCAATCAAATCAGAAAGTGCTTCTTTAAACCCAGTGAGGTGCCTTGAAGCACCACTATCAATCAACCAGACATCCAAGATGTCGGGTGGAGATGCAGCAGAGAGGGCAGATACAAGAATGAATTCATTTCTTTTATCATCAACAACATTAGATTCCTCATACTTGGAATTTCTTGACCTTTTGAAAGGTTGCCCATTTCCATTATGACCAGAGGGAGCCTTCCTCTTTCCTTTGAACCTGTTGTTCCTTTGATTTCCATTCATCTTGTTGTTGTTGTCATCATCCTCGTGAGAATCCCTTCTATTAGGACATTCTCTAGCATAGTGGCCAAGCTTGTTACATGTGTAATATCTTTCTTTATTTTCTCGAGCCCCTGCTCTTCCATGGTTCCTCGGACCACTGTTGTTCTTCTTCTTAGCATGAGCGATGAAGGCAGCATTACCTTCATTTTCATATTCCATCATTCCAGCATTATCTTGATCACGCAGTTCGTGTGGCGCCATCTGCTCAGAAATTTGTCGGAACTGATGCTCCTCTCTCTGCTAGAGACTCAGATCTAGGGTCCTTGGCAAGAAAGGCACCCTTTGCTCCCTCTGACAACTGACTCCCTCTGTTGGAAGTCTGCCAACAAAACGAATCATCTCTCTTCGATCCTCTGATCGATCTACAGATCTCTTTTTCTAGAAATCTTCTGAGAAGTTGCTCTCCTCCCGCTCTTTGTCAACTTAGCTTAGGCCAAATTCTGCACCGACAAAACCTTCACCCCACCAGCAACTATTGAAGGTCTGCAACTAAGCTTCCGATTCTCTACACAACAATCAGATTCTGGACTGCGTCACCCAGGCTAGCCTTTGCATGAGTAGACTGGCTCAACGCAGCGTCTGCGCAGTGCAGGGTGCTCCTGTGTCCCTCTGGAAGACTCTGCGTCAGCCCCTGCGTGTCCTTAGCTGCCTTTGCGTCCTTCTACTGATGCGCTACCCTCTTCGAGTTTATCTACTGCTTCTGTTGCTTTCTACAGCACAAATTCTTCAACCTTCTCGCTGGAGATTCAGTTAGATCTGCAATCGCTCTGATACCATGTGAAAATTTCTGAATATACTTATGCAGAAACCCTATTGTTAAATTATCGATTTACTTCTCTTACTTACAGAAGTTATTAATCTGAAATCTTCAGCATTAACATCGAAGTAAGTACATTAACAACCTACACATGCAGATCTAAAACTGAATAGCTTACACAATGACAAAGTGACACACAAGGATTTTTTGGACAACTGTACCCGAAAAAACCCAATGCGGAAAAACCGATGCCTCTAGCTTCTGGAGGGTTTTTAATATTAAGCAGATTCTAAGTACAACAGATCTGGGCACCAAATTGGTTAACCCGACAGAGAAATAAAAAGCTGTAGGTATACCGCTATTTTGGAGACAGAAAACTGACTGGTTCACACCCTCAGACAGGATTTACATAACTCAGTCTTTTCAGGCCTCTAGAAACCCCATCGCTGCTCTGCAGCCCTCTGTGTCAGCCCTGTTGGCCTGCGTCGGCCTCTGCGCTGCTCAGGAAGGCCCTGTGTCACCCTAGACTGGGTTATGTTGCCCCTGCGCTACCTTGGCTAGCCAGCGTCAGCCCACCTGGCATTGCGTTAGCCCTCTTGGCCTCCTGCTGCCTCTACACTGCCCCTGCTGGGCTCTCGGCTACTCTGCGTAGTTGCTGCTTCCTCTGCGCTGCTCTGGTCTGTCGCATCTCTACCCTCGTTGTACTCTTGGCCTGGGACTACACCATCCCCCTCGCCAATACTGCCCCTCGCTGCAGCTGAAACACTTCTGAAATTCTTAGCAAACCACGCCGTAGAGTTCCAACTTAGCTTCAGTGCTCTGCTAGTGTGTGTGTTCTCCAACTGACCCCAAGCCCTCTTCTTATACTTTTCTCGTTGAAACATCAACAACCGTGATCTTGTTAGGTCCCTATATTACTAGTATAGTCCCTTATTGTTGTTAGTGTAACCCCCTTATTGTTATTATTGTACCCCTGTAACCCCCATATTGTTATTATTGTGCCCTTAAATTATTATTGTTAGGTCGGCTAGGATTACATTGCGGCCCCACTAGGATTACATTATGGCCCCATGGACTCCTATATATAGAAAGGAGGTTTTGTAAATTGTATCATCCAAGAATTGTTCATTTATGTAATGTATTGGAGGTTTCCCCCTCGAAGTGGCTTATTTCTAAGGCGTTGATATCTCTTTTCTTCTATTTTTGGAGCTGGCTTCACAACATTTGGTATCAGAGCTTTCGATTCTAGGGTTTCGCTGCTCCAAACAAGTTATCGTGGCATTTTCGCTATAACTTTTTTTCTACGAAGTTTCAGAAGCTGAAATTTTTAGGGTGCGAAGCTGAAATTCTGAGGAACATCGTCGCAAAATTTCAGCGCTTGGTTCACAATATTTTCGGAGATATGATCTGTGGAAGTTAGGTTGTTTTGTAGGCTCCTCAATTTAATTTAAACAGGTCATCGTGGCATTTGCGCTATAACTTTTTTTCTACGAAGGTTCAGAATTTGAAATTTTTAGGGCACGAAGCTGAAATTCTGATGAAACTCGTCGCAAAATTTCAGAGCTTGGTTCGCAATATTTTCAGAGATATGATCTGTGGAAGGTAGTGCTCTTTCAGGCTCCTAAATTTCATCTAAAGGAGGTGATCATGGGAAAATTTTCATAACTCTCTCTCTGAGCATCGGATTGGAGTGCCGTAAAAAGTGGTCGCAAGTACACGGACTTTAGTTTCTTTGCTATCAATTTCAGAGCTAAAAGACGAAACAGTGACACATGGCAAGTTGTACAAGTTCGCGCTACTGAAACAGTCCATAATTAGGTCATTGTGGGAGATTGGACATAACTTTGCCTTGGAGAATCCAAATTAAGTCAGACCTGTGGCATTCGAAAGATAATTTAGAAGGATACCTCAGTGCCAAATTTCGAATATTGAAGAGCCGCAATCACAGCAATAATCCAATTTCAATATCGAGCTCCTCAAAGGAAAGAAAAAGGTGTGTATTTTTTTTTCCAAATTGCATAAGTCTTGTTTGAAGAATCAATTTGAATTGATTCCAAGGGCATATTGTAGAATAGATATCAGTATTGGGTTCTAAAAAAATGCCCCGTAAAAATAATTCAACACCCATTAAGCCTTCAGAAGGCTCTACTATGACTCATGAAGATGAAGAATTGCAACATGATCTATCAAAATTACAAGAGCAAGTGTACCAAATTTCGCTCTCGCAAAGAGCAACAAAAAATGAAATGGAAGTTTTGAAGAAAGGCATGGAAGCTAAGATGGATGGCATGGAAGCTGGCATGGAATCTAAGAAGGATGACATGGAAGCTAAGATCGATAAAAAAATGAAAGACAACATGGAAAACATGAAGAATGATCTAAAAGCAGACATGCAAGGTTTGACAAAGTTGATACAAGAAATGTTTCCAAATGGTGAAAAGATAGTAGAGGAAACTCATGATGAGAACAAAATAAATGTTAATCGTGACTTCATAAACTCTAATGTTGATGGAAAGAACCACCATATTCCAAAAATGGATATGAGGAAGTTTGATGGAAAGGATCCTGAACATGGATACTACAGATGGAGCAATATTTTGATCTCCATAATGTGCAAAACACAAAAGGTACACGTTGCAACTTTACATTTAGAACAAAATACATTTGTATGGTATCGATGGCTTTGCTCCCGTAAAAAAATTGTCACTTGGTCAATTTTTACGAAGGAAATGATAGCACATTATGAGGATACAAAGAGCAACACCTTATTTAGCCAATTGATAAATCTCAAACAAAATGGTTTAGTGGGGGAGCACATTGAGGACTTCCAAAAATTGAATATAAGGGTAACTAATATTCCAGAGGAACACGGGATTGATCTCTTCATAGGTACTTTAAAGGATAACATCCAACATGAAGTTCGCGTTTTGGAACCTGATTCATTGGAGAAGGCATTCAGGTTGGCAAGAAAATTGAATGTAAAATTATGGCGACAAGGAAGCCTACCACTCACTTCTATAAAGAGGGAAGTGTTGCTACTCCTAGATTTCCACAACCTACAAGGTTGACACCACAACAATTGGAAGAAAAAAGAGCAAAAGGGCTTTGCTACAGTTGTGATAGCAAATACACTAAAGGTCATAAGTGTGTCGAGAAGAAATTATTTTACATAGATTGTGAAGAGGAAGAAGAAAATGAACAAGAAGAGGATATACACCAGGAACCAACCCTAGAAGAGGAAGAAATGAATCCGACCATATCGTGTAATGCACTGGCAGGAATTACCACCCCTCAAACTCTCAAGATAGAAGGACAAATCAAGAAGAAAAAGGTAATAGTGTTGATTGATTCAGGTAGCACCCATAATTTTATTCATTGTAAGGTAGCCAAGGAATTAAATTGTTTCCTATACCCAGCACCAGAATGTCAAGTGATGGTTGCAAATGGAGGAACTATAAATTGCTCTGGAAAAAGCCATAATATCAAGCTAACCATGGGGGAATATGTATTGACTAGTCCAATGCTTTCCATTCCTATGGGAGGTGCTGATGTTGTACTAGGAGTACAATGGTTACAATCTTTGGGGATGGTAGCTTTTAATTTTCAAGAACTTTCTTGAAATTTTTTTCAGAAAGAAAGGAAGTCGAATTACGGGGTATTGCGGGGAAGCTGGGAAAGATAATAAGCTCTAATGTCATGACAAAGCTTTTAAAGAAAGAACAACGAGGCGTAATTGCACAATTATGCTCACTAGAAGTTCCAACATCAAAATCATCTATTTCTGCAGATCTCCAACAAGTCTTGAACAATCATTCCAAGGTGTTTGAAACTCCCAAAGGACTCCCACCTATTCGTGATCATGATCATGCTATTCATTTGATTCCAGGAAGTGTTCCTCCAAACATCAGGCCTTATAGATATCCTTATGTCCAAAAGAGCGAAATTTAACATATGATTGCAGAAATGTTAGAGGCGGGTATAATTCAACCTAGTCAAAGTTCTTTCTCTGCTCCTGTAGTATTGGTACACAAGAAGGATGGATCATGGCGAATGTGTCCGGATTATAGGGAGCTCAATAAGCTCACGATTAAAGATAAATTTCCCATTCCTGTGATTGATGAATTATTGGATGAATTACATGGAGCAATTTATTTTACCAAGTTGGATCTTCGTTCAGGATATCATCAAATTAGAATGAATACTGAAGATATTCTGAAAACAACATTTCGAACTCATGAGGGTCATTATGTATTTTTGGTCATGCCTTTTGGCCTTACCAATGCACTTTCTACATTTCAAGGGTTGATGAATTCCATTTTCAAACCCTTCCTTAGAAAATTTGTGCTAGTATTTTTTGATGATATACTAATCTACAGTAGGTCTTGGAAGGATCATGTTCAATATGTTGACAGGGTGCTCAAAAAATTGCAGGAGAAACAATTATATGCAAAACATCCAAATGTTTCTTTGGAGTACAAGAGGTGGAATATTTGGGTCATATTGTATCTCACGAGGGTGTTAAAGTAGACCCTAACAAAATTAAATCCATTAAGGAATGGAAAGCCCCCACAACCATAAAGTAGTTGCGAGGATTTCTCGGGTTAACATGGTATTATCGCAAGTTTGTTAAGAATTATGGGAGAATAGCAGCACCTCTAACAACATTATTGAAGAAAGATGCATTTTCATGGACTCCTGAAGCAACTAAGGCCTTTAAACATCTTAAAGAGGCAATGTGCCTAGCGCCTGTCTTAGCTACGCCAGACTTCACAAAAACCTTTATTGTGGAATGTGATGCCTCAGGAAATGGAATTGGTGCTGTTTTAATGCAGGAAGGAAGACCCATTGCTTTTGAAAGTCGTCCAATCAAAGAAAAGTATTTACAGAAACCTATTTATGAGAAGGAAATGTTAGCAATACTGCATGCACTAAAGAAATGGCGAACTTACCTAATGGGAAGACAATTCAAGGTAAAAATTGATCATGATAGTCTTAAACACTTTTTGGAACAAAGACTATCTTTAGAAGAGTAGCAAAAATGGGTCACAAAGATGTTGGGTTATGACTTTGAAATAATCTACAAAAAAGGGAAGTTTAATGTTGTTGCAGATGCACTCTCAGGAAAGAATGAAGAGGTGGAAGTGTTGCTTTGTGCCATTTCTATTATCCAACCAGATTGGATAACCGAAGCAAGAGATGAATTGAAGAAGGATAAAGAAGTATGGACACTCATTCAAAAGTTGCAGCAAGATCCTAGTACATTTGATACATTTAGTTGGAAAAATGATTCTTTATGGTACAAAGATCGCTTATATCTTTGTAAGAATTCCCAACTAAAACAAAATATTCTTTTGGAAATGCACACTTCTCCTTTAGGAGGACACTCAGGATGTTTAAAAACTTACCACAGGGTGAAGAAATATTTTTTTTGGGATGGCCTTAAATCTGATATTCAAAAGTTTGTGGCGGAATGTTTGGTTTTCCAGCAGAATAAAGTTGAGACAATTAAGACCTCGGTACTTCTACAACCTTTATCCATTCCAAGTCAATGTTGGGAGGAAATTTCGATGGATTTTATCACAGGTTTACCTAAGTCCGAAGGAAAGAGTGTCATCGTGGTGGTAGTTGATAGACTTACCAAGTATGCACACTTTTGTGCATTATCTCATCCATTTAAAGCAAGTATAGTTGCTACTACATTTATGGACACAATTCAAAAGCTACATGGAAACCCAAGGGTTATTGTGAGAGACAGAGATCCCATTTTTACTGGAAATTTTTGGACGGAGTTATTTTCTTGTTTGGGTACTCAATTAGCTCATAGCTCATCTTATCATCCTCAATCTGATGGTCAAACTGAGATCGTAAATAAATGTTTGGAAGGATATCTTCGTTGTTTTGTATCTGATAAACAACACAATGGGTCAAGTGGTTACCTCTTGCTGAATGGTGGTATAACACTTCCTTCCATACTGCAGCAAAAATGACCCCATTTATGGCACTTTATGGATATCATCCACCATCCATCACATCAACTTTAAGGGAAAATTCGAAGGTTCAAGCAGTGGAAGATCACATCGAGCATCAGCAAGAAGTTCTCCAACTCTTAAAGGATAACCCGAATTTGGCACAAAATCGAATGAAACAACAGGCAGATCAACATCGTAGCGAGAGAAGTTTTGATGTAGGAGATTGGGTATTTTTACGGCTACAACCATACAAACAAATGTTCCTCAAGCAAGCAAAGAAGGATAATAAATTATCGCCAAAGTACTATGGTCCTTACAAGGTGTTGCAAAAGATTGGTACTATGGCATACAAATTGGAGCTTCCTGCTTCTTCACGAGTGCATCCAGTTGTCCATGTTTCATGCTTAAAGAAGGTTATAGGTGAAATTCTTCCAGTTCAAACAATATTGCCAGAACTTGATGAGGAAAGAAAAATCATATTGGAACCTGAAGCGGTCATGGAAAAAAGAACTCGACAGCTAGGGAATCGATCAATTTCAGAGTATCTCATAAAGTGGAAGAACTTACCCACTGAATATTCTACATGGGAGGATGAGAATTTTATACAGAAGCACCCAGAGCTACTCAAGCGTTGAGGACAACATTTTTTTGAAGGAGAGGGGCATGTTAGGTCCCTATATTACTAGTATAGTCTCTTATTGTTGTTAGTGTAACCCTCTTATTTTTATTATTGTACCCCTGTAACCTCCATATTGTTATTATTGTGCCCTTAAATTATTATTGTTAGGTCGGCTAGGATTACATTGTGGCCCACTAGGATTACATTATGGCCCCATAGATTCCTATATATAGAAAGGAGGTTTTGTAATTTGAATCATCCAAGAATTGTTCATTCATGTAATGTATTGGAGGTTGCCCCCTCGAAGTGGCTTATTTCTAAGGCGTTGATATCTCTTTTCTTCTATTTTTGGAGCTGGCTTCACAACAGATCTAATCTTGAATCGACGACTAAGATTAGAGAATTCTTGATCCACGTCACTTAATTCATTCTCATCACATGTCTAATTTAATTACCTTTAATCTTTTAATTTTCCTAAGTTAGACTTAGGGTCCTTAATTAAAAAGATTAATTAGTTAAATATCTCTTAAACAGAATGGAATTTCTTAAAATGCTTTCTGGGTCTTGGAGATCTTATATACTCTGGTCCCTCCACAAAGTTTTGGAGCTAGAGCACATCCAATGCTAGATCAACACTCCAAAATCTCAACACAATACAGATGCAGCATTTGCGCATTAGTTGGTGGACAGTGGTGTCAAACATCAGCAATGCAGAGGTAGATGATACAGATTCAAGGTGATGTTTTCAGCGAGGGCGCATTACTAGTGCACATTCCTCGCTAAGAGGGAGTGTTGATTTATGGTAGCATCAAACGTTCTCTAAGTCTCAAATTTTGCAGGAAGGCTTAAACACATGTATTCCAGAATACCTAGAAATCGTTTTGGGAAATTCCACCCAGATGAGTTTTTATTAAAATAATTAATTATTTTTTATGGAAGCTTGTTAATTTCTGAACATGTTCTATGCCATTTCAGATTAGGGGCACACAATACTGAAGGAGATAGAACATACTAATAGATCGATGGAAGACAAGCCAAAACAGAGATGATGAATGGTGGAGTTATGACGATCAGCAAGATGCTTCTACCAGCAAAGTCTCCAATAGGTCATTCAGCCAAGCGTGTCACACATAACCCCAGAACAACCCAAACAAAGAATAGTCCATAGATATGCAGCTCCAACGCCATCTAGAGAGAGAGAATTTCTCCACACAATGTGTGTTAAATGAACTCTAAGTCTCTCCAATATATAGGAATCTTTGGGGGTGTGTGACACGGCCTTTAAGACATTTAAGTCTATATTTTATTCCAGGCCAACCTAGCACATAAGTGGAATAAATTCAAAGTACATGTTCTGCTCATCCGATCGAGATGATCTTTAGATCAATCTTACATCTCTCCAAAAGAGGAATCCAATAAAAATATTGGGATCGTCATTTGAGCAACACAACCCGGAGTTTGAACCTAGTTGTCCAATTTTAACACTCCCTCTCAACTAGGGAGAATTCCGTCCACAAGTGCAATCCATACATCGTGCGTCATCCCGTCGTAACTTGCTTTGCTGGCCTCTTTATTTCAAAACAGAAGTGGGTCAGTCACAAAGACATCATACCCGGCTGACAGATTCAGCCCAGAGGTCCGAAACCTCTATATGACTCACAAAGAGTCTCATACCAACCCGAAGTTGGTTTACCTGACCTGAAGTCAGTTGGAGGTCCGAAACCTCACTAGGACTCAAGAGAGTCATATACTAACCCGAAGTTAGTTTCACTGACTCGAAGTCAGTTAGAGGTCCGAAATTTCACTAGACTTGATCCCATATCAAGTGGTTGGACAGGTGCCATCCTTGATAGAGAGTACGACAATCTTTGATGCGTCCATCAGTCTTTGCTACTAGTCTCTAGCTTTTCCCACCTCATTGGCCAAATGAGAGGTACTTCCCATGAGTCCGAAACTCCATGGGTAGGATGCATACGGGGCACAGATCAGAGAGAGGTAAACCATCTCAATATCATCACAGTGGGTAGAAGCACACCAACTAGGTTCGGCAAGCCTAGCCCTGTGGTTGCTTATAGCACCAAAGCTATCCCCCAAAACCCCCTTGGAGCTCCCAGAGCTCATCTTCCAACATGACCCTCAGAATAGGGTCGTTCCATGATTCCAAGATTCTCATGAAAGGTTAGGAACATGACCTTCCCCAAGGGAATTGTGAGAATATCTGTGACCTGCTCATCAGTTCCTATATGATCGAGCCTTACGGCGCCTCGCTGTACCATATCCCAGATAAAGTGGTACCAGCCATCAACATGCTTGGATCAATCGTGGAACCCAGGATTCTATGACAAATGAATCCCCCTTTGGTTATCACAAAGGATAACAGTAGCATCTAGCACATGCTCGAATAGCTCACTGAAGTGCTTTCGCAACCAGGTGACTTCACAACAGGTCATACATGCTGCAATGTATTCGACCTCAGCGGTGCTCAAGGCTACCGACTTCTGTTTCCTGTCCGAAGCAGATCTACTTGTGAAGTAGCATCCAAATGTGCTCTTACGATCCACCACACTGCCAACCCAATTGGCATCAGTATATCCATGGAGTGTCATCCTCTCGGCAGGGTATCTCAGCCCATGGTCTATCATGCCTCAGAGATATCTCAAGAGTTTCTTGGCACCAACCCAATGAATGTTATGATCAACCATGTGTTGACTCAAATTGTTCATTGCACAACATATGTCCGGACGGGTGTTTACTAAGAACCCCAGAGCCCCTACGAGTTGACGATACTCAGTAGGATTTGCTAACATGGGCCTAGCAGCGCTGCTGCTCAACTTTCTAGAAGTTGAGCTCCATCGGTGTCGACACGGACTTGTAGTCCATCATACTAAATCTTTCCAGGAGCTTCACAATATATTTTCCTTGAGAAAGGAAAATTTCGCCAGGTCTCTGCCAGACCTCCAGGTCTTGGAAGTAGTGCATCAGTCCTAGGTCCTTCATCTCGAACTCAGTAGCGAGCTCCCTCTTGCACTGATGAATGAGAGGGTCAACACCTGTTAGGAAGAGGTCGTCCTCATACAACACCAGAATGAGAGGCTTCTCTCTATCAACCTTGAAGTAAAGGTTCGAATCAGCATTACTACGAGTGAAGCCCAACTTCATTAGGTAGCTATCTATCCTCTCGTACCAAGCTCTGGGTGCTTGCTTCAGCCCATAGAGGGCTTTCTTCAACCTGCATACATGGGTGTCCCTATCCTGGACTTCGAACCCCAGAGGTTGCTCAACATACACTTCTTCCTTTATCGCATCATGCAGAAATGCGGTCTTTACATCCATCTGATGAAGACTCCATCCTTGCATAGCAGCAAGGGCTATGATTGATCAAATGATGGTATATCGGGCCACAGGTGCAAGTGTGTCATCATAGTCTATGCCTTCCTCACGAGCAACGAATCTTGCCTTGAAATTTTCAGCACTCCCATCAGATCCATGCTTGATTTCTTATCGAGGTGACAACAGCTTAGATTTGTGGTCTAGGAACCGTATCCCATACATCACCCTCACATCCTTATAGATTTAGATACTTTATAGCTTCTTCAAATGATCTAGGCTCATATTGTACTCATGGTAGCTAGATACCCCTGGTATTTATATGGCTTCTTGGTTTTCCTCTGGAATTTCCCCCTTTAAAGCCATATGTCTCTGAGCCATGAGGGTCTTCTTTCGTTCAGCAATGGTATCCGCTCAGGAGCATATACAGTTGTATTCTCCTTCTTAATGCCAGCTTCTCTCGAGAGAGAAGACATTTATTTTAAATGAGGGCATCCCAAACACCAGCTTGGAAAGGAGTTTTATTCTCCTATAGTCAAAACCATCCAAGACCACAGTGTTTTGCTAAAGACTCCAACAACATGTCTGAAAGCTGCAAAAACACATTTTACCATTACGCTCCAATGTGAGACTGCTATTGTCACATGCTTACTGCTACATAGGTGTCTAACTATGTCACTGTCCAATAGGGAGAATATATCAACAAGCCTCAGCTTGTGTTAGAAGTCCTATTATTCTGAGGAGGTCTGCTGTAGCTTCCTCAATCAGCCCTCTTTACTGCGACCCACAGAACTAGGAATCCAAACATGATTCCTTCTTTCATAATTCTGCACTTGAGAGCTTCATCCACTACATCTGGCATCTCATCCAGCACTGCTTCTTAATTTCAGATCCGCCCAACTACAGTTAATAGTTGACAGATCTAGGGCTACAAGACTTCAGATCTCAGTTCTGCAATTTGTCTCCTAAATTGCACAGATCTAGGAACCAATCATACAGATGTTCAAAACACAGAATTTACTCTTCTACATGTCAGTCCATACCTTATGTGATACCTTTTTGTTAGGCAGATCTAGCTCAGTCATAAGTGCCCAACTCCTGAACATGTGGTAAATGACATAGTATGTCATCTTCTAAATATCATTGTGGTCTTGCTTATGCACAGATCTGGGAATTGGGTCTGCGGCTGCAATCTACAATGTTGTTCCTACTCACCACCAGTAGGATCCTTGATCATCCTTACTTATACAGAAATTCAATCTGCAGTTGCAGAGATTACAAAAAAAACTTTTCCTAGAACTTCCACCTACAAACCTGGCCATTCAGAATCTAGATATAACTATTATGATGTGAAAATTAGGGACTGCTCTCATAGCCATAGGAGACTTCCGATCTCCTTTTTGTATTTTGGTGCAACACAAGTTGTAGACACTCTGAAATAATGAGTACTGGTTAGGAACATAGTCAGCTCATGGAATCTTGTTTACGCAAAACAGATCTGAGATTTCGCTGCGGCTTCCCCTTATATACTCTCTCTACCACTATGCATGCCCTTAATCATCTTCAAGGATTTAAGAACCGAGCGTTCTACTCACTGTTCAAATGTGACAGGCATCAACCTTCTTACACAGTCTCCATGTGACATGACTTAAATCAACCTTAAAATTTGGTGAGATTCTCTCCCTAAATTTGAATCTGAAAATAGTCCAAACAGCCTTGGATACTAGCTGGTGGAATACACCTCTTCAAAGCATCTCTTAAATAGAGCTTTGCTAGCTGTCCCTTCGTCCAATCAGAATACAAAATATGTACAAAAACAACACCCCAAACTTACCTTGGAGATAGCGGCTCAAAGAAGGGTTGTGGCATCCTCCAAAGGAAGTAGGGATTGCGGCCCATCTGCTGTCATTCCTCCAAGATATCAGCGTGCACTATATATCAGTGTATGTGTAACTTCAAACCTGCTGCCCTCATCAAAACTTTAATTAGGGCCTGCGGCGTTCTCCATAAGGGACAGACCACCCATAAAAACAACCCTTATTGTTGTTGTCTCCTTATTTCAGTGGGGTGACAGCTTGGATGGCTGTCATATGATGCCACACACACACAGAAAGAAGACCTTGAAACTTTGGCTTCCACACAAGAAGTAACTCTAGTAGGTAGTGGCTTTGGTCAACAGTCCAAGTTTCTCAGGTTAGTTAGGGCCAATCTCCAATACAGAATTTTGCCTCAACAATAACCACAGATCCCAGATTATCTCTGCAATCCGAGTTTACAGATCCGAGCCTTTAAGATATCACTGTACAGCGGCAACAACTTTTGCAATGATGACCGAGTTTAAGACTGAGGCAGGGATTCAATGCTTCAGATCTGTCTTTAAGTCCGAGGTCTTCAAACTAGTCATAGGAATGAAGGTAAACACAAAACTGATCTCTTGCCTAACCGAGCCCTCCAATTCTGCCCAGATTTCTTCCTAAGGGGTTGCGGCTTTCCTTCAACAGAAGGCTGCCCCTTTACGCTGAAAATTTAGGGCAGATTCCTCCCTTAGATGCAGCGGCATCCTACAATTGCAGCGACAGCCTCTTTAGAGAATTGTCCACCCTTAAACAGACCCTCAAACAATTCCTACTTGACTCGGCCTTCTAGCAGCATCTTTGGCTTCCTGAAATAGGCTTCAGACAACCCTATTTCTCGATGTTGGTCATCCTCTTTTGCTACGGCAGGGCTTAGTGAAGCCTCAAGGCTTGCGGCATTTATAGAGGCTTCTGTTTTTGCTCTCATGCGGGCCTTGCTATGGTGCTGTGGCCTGCGACCTAGCACACAACAACCTAGAGCCTTCGGTCCCCCAAAAATAGTGCCCAAACAGTGCAACGTTTAGCCCTTAAGGGCTCGACCTAACAGTTAGCAAGCTCGGCCTTCATTACAGTAGTTAATAAACCCGAACGGAGCTCCTTCTTCTTGTTGTGGTAGCTGCGTCTAGGGCACAGGAGAAATTCTACTTCACCAAGTCCTTTTCTAGAGGTAGTGTTGCACAAAATGGATCAATAGATCGGGGATCAACACAAATTGGGCATTGTCTTCCCCTTAAGCTCTAAAACCATGTTAGTTTCTGAACATGTTCTATGCCATTTCAGATTAGGGCATACAATACTGAAGGAGATAGAACATACTAATAGATCGATGGAAGACAAGCCAAAACAGAGATGATGAATGGTGGAGTTACGGCGATCAGCATGATGCTTCTACCAGCAAAGTCTCCAACAGGTCATTCAGCCAAGCGTGTCACACATAACCCCAGAACAACCCAAACAAAGAACAGTCTATAGATATGCAGCTCTAATGCCATCTAGAGAGAGAATTCCTCCACACATTGTGTGTTAAATGAACTCTAAGTCTCTCCAATATATAGGAATATTTGGGGGTGTGTGACACGTCCTTTAAGACATTTAAGTCTATATTTTATTCCAGGCTGACCTAGCACATAAGTGGAATAAATTTAACGTACATGTTCTGCTCATCCGGTCGAGATGATCTTTAGATCAATCTTACACCTCTCCGAAAGAGGAATCCAATAAAAATATTGGGATCGTCATCTGAGCAGCACAACTCGGAGTTTGAACCTAGTTGTCCAATTTTAACAAAGCCTAAGTCTAAACTTAGGGAGTTAAAATAATTAAAGTGCATTAATAGAATTGGGTGTGGATCTTCTAGAAAAAGGCGAAGATCAAGTCAGTATGATCTGAGCCATTGGTTAGAATCTAATCTAGGTTGTTGAATTCTCAACGAGAAGATTATAAGGACTTCGATGGACATTTGGAAAGGCACCAGGTAGATACTCAGTTGCCCATGAAGATCGATTTTCTTACTGGCTAAACTTCGACAAGAGAAAATCGAATCAGAGGGAGAGTTGCAGGTTGGATGTTGAAATTTGGTTATCGGAGGACAGGTGGTTCCCTAAGGCTTTGATCTTTGGCCTAGGGAAAAGTGTCCAAAAGAATTTAATTTTTCTCCTAAAGTGGCTTTATAAAGTTATAAAGTAAAATCTAATTTAAAAGTGACTTTAAGTGAAAAAGTTACGAAAGTCTAATTTTAAAGTGACTTTAATAAAGTTAATGTAAAATTAGAAAGGAAAAATGACTTTGGAAATAAATGACTAAGTGGGTCTTTATTAAAGTGGGGTGAATTAAAAAATAGAAAGAGAGATTTAAAAGAACATTTAATCTCAGCCCTAGATCTAAAGCTATTTCAGCCATTGGATTTGGGGATAACCCAAAAGTCACTTAGAGTTCTATTAAAAGAGGAAAATGAGAGAAAAGGTCATTCATTCATTAATTCTTTCATGAGCAGATTGAGAGAAGGAGAAGGAGAAAGCTGAAGAGAATTTTCTGAGCAGTGAGAAGAAGGAGGGCAGCAACACTAACTTTCAGCAAAACCATATAGTAGGGTAGAGCATGAAGTTCGAGGCAAGTGCAGATTTCGAGGGAGGCTGTACAGCCATTCCGACACTGTTTTCGAAGCTGTTCATATAGTTTTGAAGGCTGTAATTTTTGCTGTAATTTTTCTGTTTTGTGGGCACGGAAATCGAGGTGGAGTTTGGCACAGTTTTCGAGATAAGTTCTATTTCGAAGTTGCTGTAATTTTTTTTGCTTTGTAAATTTCTGCATCACTGTAAAAGCAATATTCAGAAAATAAAGAGAAGCTTTCGAACTGGTTTTCCCCAAGAGTTGTAGGGGGTTTTTCCAGAGTCATGTTGACCAAAAATCATTGTGTTAAAATGTTTTGTGTGGCTGTTTTAGTCTACTGATTTTTATTTCTACAATTTCCAGCACTGTGAAAATTTTTCAGAATTTGTGTTTTCAGAAAATATTTACTTTCCAGCTTGTTGAATGTAAGGCTATGGGAAAGGGCATTTAACTATTTGGAGCAAATTTGGGGAAATAAGGTGAAACTGAAAACCGGGGTGGGAAAATAGAAATTTCTACATGGTATCAGAGCTTGGGTGCTGAAAGTGTAGTTTGGAATAGGAAAGAGAAAAATTACAGGTTGCTGATTTTTCACTTAGAAAATTCCAGCAAGCTGATTTTTCATACACAGAAATTTTATCTTTACTACAACAGTGTTATTTTCAGTTTTTAGGACAGCAAGGATGTCATTGGGATTGAGGGTGGAAGATAGGTTAGATGGGCATAGTAATTACAGTTTTTGGAGAGAAAGAATGCAGAGCATCTTTGAGGAGGGAAAAGTCTGGGATATCATGGTTCATACTCAACAATAGCCTATTAATGTGCCTATTGATGTTGTTCAGTTGGCAGCATTTAATAAAAAGAGTAACAAGGGAAAGAGGCTGATTCTGGATGGTATTAAAAACCATGTGATTCCTCATGTGAGAGGAAAGAGACATGCTCATGAGATGTGGTCTGCCTTGACCAATCTCTACCAGAGTACCAATGAGAACAGAAAGATGGTCCTAAGGGAGAATCTGAAGACCATTAAGATGAGGAAGAATGATAGTGCAACTGGTTATCTCACGAAGATAACTAATGTGAGAGATGCATTGGCAGCAGTTGGAGAGGTCACTCCAAACACTGAGTTGGTGCGGATTGCAGTGAATGGCCTTCCTACTTCATGGCTAAATTTTGCAGATGGGGTTTGCGGACGTGAGACCCTTCCCACATGGAAGAGGTTTTGGGATGATTGCATTGAGACAGAGATCAGGAAGAGTCAGCTTGGGGCAGCCAAGCTAGTTGAGCAGGATGAGGATGTAGCATTGGTGGCCAGAGGCAATAGAGGCAAAGGCAAGAAGCATGCTTCCACAAGTGGTGGTGGGGGCAAAGGCAAAGGTAAAGGTAAACAGGAGAACACGCAGAAGGACTACTCCAAAGTGAAGTGTTGGAGTTGTCAGAAGATGGGACACTATGCAGTTGTGTGTCCGGAGAAGAAGAAGAAGGGGAAGAACCAGACCATGGCAGCATCAACAGAGATTGAGGACTTTTCAGATAGATTTGACCGAGAGTTTGGGTTCAGTGCTTGTGAGTCCACTAGTGCAGGATCACCTGCCACGGAGGTTCAGAGAGAGCATGCATTTCCCTCGACTAGCGGAGCATCTTCGGGTATCTGGTATGTGGACAGTGGGGCTTCATGTCATATGACAGGAGTCCGTGAGTACTTCTCAGAGTTTTTAGAGAGTGGCACTGATATAGAGGTAGTACTTAGTGATGACAGTGTTAGAGCAGTCGGTGTGGGGATGTAATATTCCCATTTTTGGTGACACCTATGACAGGGCCAGGTTGGTCTTCCAGAGTTAGGAGTAGACAGGTCACAAGTACAGATTGGTGTTATCAGCGGGCTCAGGAGCTTTTCGGAGGAGTTTTGAGGAGTTTTCATGGTGTCCGGAGGCATTCGCTTGATATACTCCATCATCCGAGCAGTTTGGCTTTCGTTCCGATGCATTCCGATAACTTTCGGAAATTTGAGTTATTTATGGGCTTAACTCAGCTGATTATGCTCAAGGTGGCATTCCGAGAGGAATACGTGATGGAACACCTTAGTGTAATAGCTCATTGGAACCGGGACGAGAATACCTACACGGTGGGACCGTTAGACACAGATTTCAGTGACCGAAGGAGGCGTGGTAGCCGATTTACCCTTTTCTGCATTAAAAAGGAATATTTTAATAAAAGGGAAAAGTGCTCCATGAATAAAATGATAATAAAATAATGCTCTAGAAGGCTCCAAGGGATCTATAAAAGAAAGGGAGGAGGCCATTAGGAGATATATTTGGAGTAGATCATTTTCTTGTGTATGGGAGGTTTGAGGACGCGACTCTCTATTTCATGTTGTAGCCCCAGGACGGAAACCCTCGGGTGCTTTGTGAGTGTTGGACGGAAACCCAATACTCTTGAGGAGACTTCACTTAGAAGTTTCACAAAGCTTTAGAGTTTGGTGTGAGGATCATTCAGATCTTCAACTTGGGCTTCATCATCTTCAGTGGGTTCAGTAACAGCTATTGCTAGAGGGAGAGTGCAGCAGTTCAGTTTTGGGAGGCCATCACCGTGTAGCAGTGCAGCAGATTATATTGTTGGCCAGTTTTCTATCTCAGCACTTTCTGGGTCATTTCTATATGTAAACCCTTCTTATTAGTTATAATAAAAGTTGAGATTCTTCTGATCTATATGGTATTTGATTGCAGCATTTATGTGTTTAATTTTACATGGCAATCTTCTGTAAGTAAATGCTGAATTTGCGGCATTTTGTGGAGTTTATTTATTTATCTGCATTTTTAGTAAAAATATCTCGTCCGGGATATTATAGTGGTATCAGAGCCATAGTCTTGGCTCAGCCTGCGGGTTTTAGTTATTAGTTGAAGAGAGTATTGAAGTGAATATTGAAGGGTTTATTGTAGAACAACTTCAGAAAAAGGGTTTCAGAAGAAATATTTGTCAGATATTTTCAGTGCCGAAGGAAAATAAAAGTTGTTGGAGATTTTCTCCCGCAAGCCATAAGAAATTGTCTCTCATTGAAGTGTTTGACAATTTTATTTCAAATCATCGTATTATATTCAGGCCAGGAACCCGTGAGTATTGGGGACTCAGACAGTGAGCTGACCCATAATGCGTGGCCCGTTGTTGAAGAACGAATCTGTATGCGGAGGTTTCAAGTACCGCATCTGGCTGGGTGAGATGCGAAGTTTAAGCCGTAGGAGATTCTTGGTGACTGAGCCGCATTCTTGCTTAGCTGCATTTGTTGAAATTTGTCCGACTTCCCTTTCCCATCGACTTGGCTAGCAGACGGAGTTGGGCGACTACGTGGAATATTGCAACCACGTTTTTCTTTAGACGCTGTGTTGCTTCTCCCCGACTGCAATTTCCGATTCAACCGTCGTGGTTCGACGATTTTGGGATCCATTGAAATCTGAAGTTTGACCGTGAGCTCTTATGAAAGAACAATACTAAATATCAAAGGACGAACAGCATTATTTTCTGAAGCCCGATATCCACGACCAGAATTAGTAGGAGGAGTCGTGAAAGATTTTACCGAGGAATGAGACGGTAATTGTTTCGGGAAGGGAATCCTTCATCGCTCTGAACGTGGGGTTGTATAATCCTTTAAGGTGAAAATTGAAGGACCGTGTGCACATCAAAGGTGAAAGAGTTAAACTGCAGAGGCCGCATTTCTTCTCCAAAAGGCCGAGTTCTGAAATTTATCGCCATCAGCCACAGAGCGATCTATGAAGAGAGAATTGCACCAAATTGATCGTTATATTTGCTGGGTGTTGGGTTGCTGGACGGCTCACGCTATCATTTAATCTCTGTCTTCGACTGATATAAGGAAGATTGCAACAAAATGGAGTTTCCAGTTGTTGACAAAGGTACCCAGAAATTTGTTCCTTACTGTATAAGGGCCACAACTTAAACCATTCTTTTTCTTGGCTGTTGCACGCTGGTTCACATTGCCGAAAGAGAACGTTGTCATCTTATCTTTTAAGCAACTAATGTTCATTTGGGAACCATATCACTGGAGATTGTACTGCTGAAGGTTACACTTGAATTGGTCAAAGGTTTTGAAAGTCATCTTGTCATTCTCCAGGTTCATCATTCTTTCCTATACACTTTATATTTTCAAATTGTTGATGTTGTGACGACATCAATTTGTCTACAAACTATTTGACAGAAATCCTGAATGTCAACTGATTAAACTTTTAGCTAGAAGGATGTCATAAAATGAATTTATCAATCTTGATTACATTGGTAACATGCATACTAAATATAGTTGTGAGCCTTGACAAGACGTGAAGACTGTTGAATTCTGTCATAGCAGTGTTGGGCTTATGTAATGTTGTTGAATCATGATGTTATGAACCTTGTATTGAGTCACAACTGAGCAAGTGCTTGCATATTTGAGTGCATGGATAGTACTATTCAGTCTTTATATTTATGATGCTGCTAGGATCTAACAGTTCAGCAGAGGGTTGGTTGGAGTGGAATGACCATTACATATGTAATACTGAGTTATAACAGCTTAGAAGTGCAATGCTGAATTGAAACAACTCAGAATTGCACGTGCAACATTGTGCAAGCAATCTGTTTGATAAAACACTTCACTGGAAATATAGCAAACTCAGAAAATAATGTTCTCGTGCAAACATTCCGTGATGGAGGAACTCCTCAATAAAGTGAGAAGATTGAACACAGAAATTAATCTCTTAAACCATGACACACACCCAGGCACTAAGCAGAATAGCAGACCTCTTTCAAGAGAGATTTCTGCTATCCTTCAAAAAGGACAGCGAAAAGATTTGCAGGAAGAATTGAGGATTGGTCACAAAATTTTTGCACTTGGGACAGATCTGAAACACATGAAGATGTCATGGAGAGTTTTGTCCAAACTAGAGGAGTTTAATGAACTCATGTCCACAATAGACCAAGCAGAAGGAAAGAAACTGATTTGGGCTCTAAAACCAGCTATGCTTGCTCTTATACAACCCAAATTTTTGGAGGAACCTTGTGAAGGGGTCACACTTCCAGTTGCAACTTGTCTCTGTAACATCATGAAATTGATCGCACCTATAGCTCCATATAATGATGATGTTATGAGGAGGATTATGAGGCTGATTGTAGAGACTTTTCAGGATTTGGACAACAGCACAGGCTCTACCTTCGGGAAGAAGCTTGAGATTCTATGGAGTATGGCCACAATCAAGACTTATGTCATCGTGATTGACCTTGGGTGTGATGACCTGATTTTGTAGATGTTCCGATGCTTCTTCAGCATTAGGAGACATCATCCTGATACTGTCATAGCACACACGCAGTCCATCTTGTCATCATGTATGAGAGACCATGAGACCATTGGCCGAGAGTTGCAGACCCGGTTGTTGAGCATTTGGAGGAGAGAGCAGTTGGTCTCACCTGCTGCTTATGAGCTAGCCCAAGGGTTGGTTGAGCAGAATATTGGGCTATTCAGGAGACAGTTGACCAGGGAGGAGTTGCTCCAGTTTGGTGGGTCAAGCAGCAGAAATGAGCTGAGGAAGAAGGGACTTTGCTTCATTTGCAAAGAACCTTGGGGGCCTGATCACTCATGTTTGAGAGATGCAAATGAGGTGGCAGAGGTAGAGCAGGTAGAGGTTCTTTCTGTATATCAGGATGAGGACTCTTCTCCAGATGAGTCCATGGGATCATTGGAGGACGCTTCTGGGGAGCAAGAGCAATCATGCAGAGATGATGATAGTAGACCAGAGTTGTGTTCTAGTGTGCAGGGTGAGCAGTCAGGGGACTCTACGAGAGATACTCTGGGTGAAGAGTCACTTTTGACGATTCAGCTAGAGCAACATGTGATGGAGCCTGAGTTGGCAGAGGAGGACACTATTCACATCAGGCATGATATTCCTTTGGGGGAGAGCCAGATGGGGGCCCACATCGAGTCGATGAGGGATATGCGGCTAACATTGGGGTCAGCCATTGAGGTGGAGCAGTTAGATGCACTGACATCGAGTACGGTGACAACAGTTGTAGATCCTTACCCTCTGGAGGTGTTGGAGGTTGATGGGATTGTTCTGCAGGGGACCAATAGACAACGGGAGCATGACATTCTTGATCTGGAGTGGGAGGAGCTGTTGGATACAGTGGAGCATCCATCTGTGGGCCGACACAGGGATGAGGCGCAGATAGATGTACACGCAGTCAGCAGAGCTGCAGTATTTTCAGTGAGTAGCACTCTCCAAGAGTACATCGATGGGGCTTGCAGCATATCTTGCCCACTTTGGCCCATTATAGGGAGAGGGGCTTTCTTCTACAGGCAGCTTTCATTGGCAGGCAGGGCAGAGCAGTGGGAGTTGATTACGGGCTGGCGGCAACACTCTAAGCGTGTTGCATATGCAGTTGTTGCTACATTGGATTCTTCTTCCAGTATGGACTGGCGGGAGATCATGAGTTGGTATCCTCTTGATGGTATGGTATTCTTTGTAGGGAGCGCAGCAGAGTAGGGACCCTTAGACATAGCAGATGTTACAGATTCCAGCTGGCAGGGGGGCACAGGTCGTCGTTACTTCAACACTCCTTCTCGATTTCAGGAGTGCAGCAGTTCAATTTTGGGAGGCCATCGCCGTGTAGCAGTGCAACAGATTATATTGTTGGCCAGTTTTCTATCTTAGCACTTTCTGGGTCAGATCTATATGTAAACCCTTCTTATTAGTTATAATAAAATCTGAGATTCTTCTGTTCTATATGGTATTTGATTGTAGCATTTATGTGTTTAATTTTACATGGCAATCTTCTGTAAGCAAATGTTGATTTTGCGGCATTTTGTGGAGTTTATTTATTTATCTGCATTTTTAGTAAAAATATCCCATCCGGGATATTACAGGGGACACTGACATTTGATAGGGAACCCAAACCTCCCTTGAAGGTGTCAGAGGTTTTATATGTGCCAAGGATGAGGAAGAACCTCATATTCATCTCAACATTGGAGGACAGAGGGTAGGAGATATTGTTCAGGAGAGGATAGGTGCTAATATATCCCAGGGGTACTCTAGCTGAGTCAGCTAGAGTGATAGGTGTATGCCATGCAAAGGTGTACAAGTTTGCATTTCAGCCCCTTATGGCATTGAGTAGTAGCACTGACAGCAGAGCGAGCAGTTCTGAGCTATGTGAGATTTGGCACCGCAGGATGGGGCACATGTATCATGGAGCCTTGAGGACATTGCAGGAGATCACTACAGGTGTGCCAGATTTCAGTACTGATCACATTGATACATGCAAAGGATGTGCGATGGGCAAGTTTGCCAAATCCGCTTGTCCAAGCAGTGACAGCAGAGCGACTGGGATACTTGGTTTGATTCATTCTAATGTGAGCGGTCGGATGTCTCATGTTTCCTTGAGTGGATATGAGTATTATGTGTTATTCATTGATGATCACTCCAGGAGGACCTGGATTTATTTCTTGAAGACCAAGAGTGAGGTCTTCAAGCGGTTTCAGGAGTTTAGAGCTCTTGTGGAGACACAGACAGGTCGGAAGATCAAGTCCCTGAGGTTGGACAATGGAGGTGAGTACACCCTTGGAGAGTTTGTTGAGTATTGTGCGGAGGCAGGAATTAGGAGGGAGTTCATAGTTCCTTACAACCCCCAGCAGAACGGGGTTGTGGAGAGGAAGAACAGATCCATCATTGGGGCTGCCAAAGCCATGTTACATGATCAGGGGCAAGGTTACTTGGGAGCGGGAGCACCATTTTTAGAAGCTTCCGATTCGGAGCGTTTCCGGGAGCGTTTTTATATATATATATATATATATATATTTTGATGCATATATGTCAACAAAAACATGTAGAATGATGAATTAGACATAAAAAACATAAAAACATAGATTGAATCAGATAACATCGGAGCACCATTTTTAGAAGCTTCCGATTCGGAGCGTTTCCGGGAGCGTTTTTATATATATATATATATATTTTGATGCATATATGTCAACAAAAACATGTAGAATGATGAATTAGACATAAAAAACATAAAAACATAGATTGAATCAGATAACATCAATCATCTAGAAGTTATAATCTTCATCAACCACACCCACAAGTTGGAAGCATACAACATATTGACTCTTGAGTCTCGCAAATCATCAATCTGAAGGTTTCAAGCTTTCAAAATTCAATATATAACATTTATCATCATTGATTTCAAAATTCAATATACATTTATCATCATTGATATATAACATTTATCATCATTGATTCATTGATTTCAAATTTCAATATATAACATTTATCATCATTGATATATATCATTTAACATCATTGATTCATTGATTTCAAAATTCAATATATAACATTTATCTTCATTGATATTATATAACATTTATCATCATTGATTCATTGATCACCATATAACATTCATGAAGCATCATATTCATAATTCATAATGACTTGCAAACTTATAAATGCCAACATCAAAGTTTCACCTTTCAAATTCAAACTTCAAACTTAAATTGTCATTAAATATATGAAAGAGTCGAGTTTCAACTGTTCAACTGTCAACAACAAATAGAAAAGACTAGTAAACAACAAATCTATTTTATCTACTGGCTGGCCCCTTGCCACACCCACAAGAAATGTCTAATTTGTGCGAGCCACGAGGAAATGTTGGTCTTCTAGTACTCTCAGGAGTACCACGACCATTACTAGAAGGTGAAGGCTGGATCTGCAAAGGAACAATAGTGTGATATCGAGAACTGGCACTGGCACTAGCACTGGCACCTGCACTCGCACTGCGACTAGTAGATGGTGCGACTGGCCCTGTGTGTGGCGGTGCTGCTGATGCATCATCATCATCCCTAAAAATTTCTGCTTCAAATTCTTCCATGTGTATCGTGCCGTCCTCCAAATTATCATCCTCTGGGTTGTTGTCCCGGACTCTGTATGATTGATCCTCATTTGCCCGATCACAGTAATGGCTCAACAACCTCAAGTTGTAATGCACATAAACCAAGCTTTCAGCTCGGTTTTCATTCAGCCTGTTTCTTCTCACATTGTGTATGAAGCTATAGGTGCTCCAACACCTCTCTGCAGAAGAAGTGTTCACAACCTGTGAGAGAACTTTTTTAGCCAACTTTGGCAAAAGTCCCATGCCGCCATATGCTTCCCACCATGTGAGAGCATCAAATATGTCCTTGTCTTCCATTGCATGGAAAGAACCAAAGTTAGCAGTGCAACTGAAGTATTTGCCTAATTCAAGGCGCAATCTAGCACACTCCTCCCTGTCAGGTACCAACTTGTCTAATGCCTTCATGTACCCCTCTTGTACCTCTGGATCTGTGTGAGGTTTGATCCTAACCCCACCTCCAGGTGCAGGTTGGCCCAACCAAGATGGAGAGTAATATTTTGGCATATGGATATATGCCAAGGCATGTAGTGGAACATTGAGTTTATTCCACCGTGCACACACACAGTCATGAATCATAGCATACAAGTTGGGATCATTATCCTTAACAATATCATTTATTTGCCCCAACATGCTGTCCATCTGCTCATAAACCTCCCCAATCACTGGTTTATCAGTATCTGCAAACCGAATCATGTGATAAATGGGCTTGGTAATATTCAAAATTTCCCTCACACGTGCCCAAAACAAAGGGTCAAGGGCGGTCTCCTCCACATGTTTGAAACCTTGCCTGTCAACTATTGTCGTTGCCCTGTCCTTTAATAGCTGCCAGTGTGGGCTTGATACCATTGCAGCCAATGACTCTCTTACCTTCAAAAGGCGCCTGAAGGTGAGGTAATAGCTAGCAAATCTAGTCTTTGCTATCTTCAACAACTCCAATTTGGAGTGAGTACGGAAAAGTCCATGGGTATTGCTATGATTTGTAATAAATTTTATCATTTTTTTACCTCTCTTGTACAAATCACCAAGCCATTTGAATTGAGGTTGTTTGTTTTTGATGAAATCATGCATCAAAAGGTTCATTGTGTGAACCAAACACCCAGACCAAAATATGTTGGGGTATTTATCCTCAATAATTTCTCCTGCTGCCTTACAGTTAGCAGCATTATCAGTGATGAACTGTATGACATTGTATGGCCCAGTCTTTTCAATTATATCAGGTAATGGTTCTGCAATGTTAATGCCGGTTTTGAATTTGTCTGAATAATCATATGTTGACAAGAAGATTGCACCACTAACCGACACAGCCAAAACACTTATCAATGGCTTTCCTTTTACATTGGTCCATCCATCAAAGACAATGGACACCCCATGCTCATTCCACGAATTTGTCATTCTAGCCAAAGAATGGTTTATTTTAGCTTTTTCACGATCAAGACCGTTTCACGATCAAGACCCACGGTTCTGGCCTTGTCATAGCCAGGGCTTTTGTATCCTTTGGGAGCATCATTAATGGTAGAAACCATTTCATGCCAATAAGGTGAGCGAAGAACATTGAACGGCACCCCACATGCATATAGAAACTGGTAAACTTTTGAATCCACATCATTCCTACACCCTTCGCCCAGGAAATCGGATATGGTTCTACGCCTTAATCCAGATGTGCCACTGCCTCCAAAACCACTGGCATGGGTGGAAGTTGAACTTGTTTGTCCATGACGTGTTGGGCCTGAATAAGAATCAATGAAACCCCTAGATATTTTAGATCTATGTAGGGCAGCCTCCTCTTCCTTCCTATATTTCTCTCTCTGTGTTGTTGGCACACTAGTACAAATTTTGATTCCTATATTTTTTTCTCCATCCCCTGGCATTTTCCCACAAAGGTGCCTTCTCGCACGGGTGTATGAACCATGGTATTGTTTATTGCAATGGGGGCAAATAAATTTAGTGGTTCCACCACCTTTCCCTCCTTCCTGTTTCTGAACATATTTCCACAAAGGTGTCTGAATTTGGTCTTGTCTAGTTGGGGAATCTATTTCCTCATGTTCTCCACTCCCCACTTCCTCCTCAACATAATCCTCCTCCTCTTCAGGATTTTCTTCAAATCCACCATAACCCTCCTCTTCATCCTCCTCTTCTGTGATTTTCCTCTTTCGTCTACTACTCTCCAACACCATTATTACAAAGAAAGGAACCAACATGAGGAAAATCCCTAGCCATATAGCCATGATGTTTCAAGTTTCAAGTTTCAAGTTTCTAGCCTGCAAAACAAATGGAGAAATGCCAAATGGGAATAGGAAATGCAACATAGGAAAAAAACAATTCATTTTTTAAGTTTTAAACACAATAAAATGCAACATTCAAGAAAAAAATCAAGTTTTCATTTTTAAACAACCTACAAATTCATCCTAGAAAATACAAAATTGGATTAGAAGGCCTACCTCTTTCTTGCAATCCTCCTGTTGCCTTGCAGCTTGCTCTTTGCTCTCTCCTTCTCACTTCTGCAGCTCTGCTCTCCAATTCTCTCCTCAAGCTCTTCTTGCTCTCTCTCACTCACTCAACAAACAGTAAAACAAAATGACCCTCCCCCCCCTTATAAACAAAACGAATTTTTCAATAAAATAAAAATTCTCGCCGGTGGGAAGCGTCTTTTGTTCCGGGGAGCATTTGGGAGTGAACGCTCCCTGACCGCTTTCGGCGTTTAAAAATCGCTCCCGAAGCGTTTTTTAAACGCCGAAAGCGCTCAGGGAGTGTTAGCTCCCGAGCGCTTCCGGAAACACTCACGAAAAGGCAAGGAGCGTTTTAACAGGTTCGGAAACGCGCTCCCGAAAACGCTCCCCTCACGAAGCGTTTTCGGGGGCGGGTTTCCGAACGCTCCCAAAACGCTCCTGCACGGAGTGCGTTTTGGGAGCTGGAACGAGGGGGGGGAAGCTTCCCCGCAACCCTAATCAGGGGTTACCTTTGTTTTTGTGGGCAGAGGCCTGCAATACTGCTGTATACTTGCAGAACAGGAGTCCGCATCGTGCCTTGAGGCATGTGACTCTAGAGGAGGCTTTTTCTGGGAAGAAGCCTGATGTTGGTCACTTCCGTATCTTTGGGTGTATTGCATAGTCCTACGTACCCAAGGAGAAGAGGACCCAGCTAGAGCCCACTGCAGAGAAGGGTATCTTTGTGGGCTATAGTGAGACCTCGAAAGCCTTTCGGGTCTATATTCCTACTTCGAAGAAAATTGTTATCAAGCGGGATGTGAGATTCAAGGAGGACTGGGCTTTTAGGAGGTCACGGGAGTTAGACTATCTGGATCAGCCAGACCCTCAGCAGCAATTGAGTCAGTCAAGAGATCTAGTGGGCAGGGATCAGGAGGATCCAGAGGTACATCTATGACGATGTCTGGTCCGTCAGTGAGCAGTGGCTTGCAGAGTCAGAGGGGTAGTGCTTCGAGCAGCATGCAGAGCAGTCCACAGAGCAGTTCACTAGGGAGTCCACTGATGGACAGTTCACACGGTACTTCAGCGTCTACAGGTTCAGGTTCAGGCAGGAGGACAACAGACAGACAGTGAGGAGTTCAAACTTTTGATGAGGAGGAGGAGTTTCATTCTCCAGTGGGAGAGGTGTGCTCAGGGAAGAGGAAGCCCAAGTGGCTTCAGGATACCTTGAGAGAGGCCACATCTGTTGCTGCGCCTAAGAGGCCGGTCAGAGAGAGCAGACCACCTGAGAGGTTTTGTAGCTATATGGCAATGGTTGCCAACATCATTGACTCTGAGCCTTCTAGCTATGAGGAGGCAGCTAGCCAGCAGGTCTGGAGAGAGGCCATGCAGGAGGAGTATTCTTCTATCATGAAGAATGATGTTTGGGAGGGGGTGCCGAGACCTGAGGGCAAATCCGTGGTTACTTCCAGATGGCTTTACAAGGTAAAGCATGCTGCAGATGGCAGCATTGAGAAATTCAAAGCGAGGTTTGTGGCTAGAGGGTTCTCCCAGGTAGAGGGAGTTGATTGTGAGGAGACCTTCGCTCCCGTGGCTCGATATACTTCGATTCGCTCCATTATATCGATAGCAGCAGAGATGGGTTGGAAGATCCACCAGATGGATGTGAAGACCGCATTTCTCAATGGCTTCATACAAGAGGAGGTGTACATTGAGCAGCCACAAGGCTTTGAGGTGCATGGGAAGGAGTCTCATGTGTGCAGACTGAAGAAGGCCCTTTATGAAGAAAACTCCCAGAGCTTGGTACTCCAGGATAGATACATACTTGCAGGAGATGGTTTTCACAAAGAGTGAGGCAGATCCGAACTTATACTTCATTGTGATAGGTGAGGAGCCTCTCATTTTGGTGATGTATGTGGATGACTTGGTCATTACGGGTGCAAAGAGACTCATAGAGCACTGCAAGAGAGATCTTGCCTCGGAGTTTGAGATGAAAGACATCGGCTTGATGCATTAATTTTTGGGTTTGGAGGTGTGGCAGGAGGAGGGGCATTTCTTCTTGGGGCAAGGGAAGTATATTGTGGACATCCTTGGTAGATTCCACATGAAGGATTGTAGACCCATGTCAACACCGATGATCACCAACTGGAAGAAGCTTCATGCTTCGGATTTCGAGTCGGTGGATCCCACATTGTACAGACAGCTGATTGATTCCTTGATGTATTTGGTCAACACCAGACCAGATATATGTTTTGCAGTCAACACGATGAGTCAGTTTTATGTGTGAGCCTAGGAAGGTTCACTGGATTGCTGCGAAACACATTTTGCGATACTTGCAGGGGACAGTGGAGTATGGTCTGGATTATAGGCAGGGGGATGGAGTGAGATTGGCAGGTTACACTGATTTTGATTGGGCGGGTTGTGCTTCTGATAGGAAGAGCACTTCAGGATGATGTTTTGCGTTGGGTTCGGCAATGGTGTCGTGGTTCAGCCGGAAGCAGCAGTTAGTAGCATTGAGTTCAGCGAAAGAAAAGTATATGGCAGCCAGTCTAGCTAGTTGTGAGGCCATCTGGCTTCGCAAGATGTTCTTTGGCTTATTTGGTCAGCCGTTGAGACCCTCAGTGATTTACTGTGATAATCAGAGTTACATTAAACTCACGGAGAATTCAATATTTCATGATTGGTCAAAGCATATCGGCATCAGATATCACTTCATCAGAGACTATGTGCAGAAGGGAGCTGTGAAGCTCGAATATATTCCCACTGATGAGCAGGTTGCAGATATTCTTACCAAAGCCTTACCACGGGGCAAGCATGTCTACTTCAGAGATAAGATGGGTGTGGTGAGGAACACCTTCCTCGGTAAGAGGGAGTGTTGAAATTTGGTTATCAGAGGACAGGTGGTTCCCTAAGGCTTTGATCTTTGGCCTAGGGAAAAGTGTCCAAAAGAATTTAATTTTTCTCCTAAAGTGGCTTTATAAAGTTATAGAATAAAATCTAATTTAAAGGTGACTTTAAGTGAAAAAGTTACTAAAGTCTAATTTTAAAGTGACTTCAATAAAATTAATGTAAAATTAGAAAGGAAAAGTGACTTTGGAAATAAATGACTAAGTGGGTCTTTATTAAAGTGGGGTGAATTAAAAAATAGAAAGTGAAATTTAAAAGAGCATTTAATCTTAGCCCTAGATCTAAAGCTATTTCAGCCATTGGATTTGGGGATAACCCAAAAGTCACTTAGAGTTCTATTAAAGGAGGAAAGGGAGAGAAAAGGTCATTCATTCATTAATTCTTTCATGAGCAGATTGAGAGAAGGAGAAGGAGAAAGCTGAAGAGAATTTTCTGAGCAGTGAGAAGGAGGGCAGCAGCACTAACTTTCAGCAAATCCGTACAACAGGGCAGAGCACGAAGTTCGAGGCAAGTGGGCATGAATTTCGAGAAGAGAAAACTGCAGATTTCGAGGGAGGCCATACAGCCATTCCGACACTATTTTCAAGGTTGTTCGTACAGTTTTGAAGGTTGTATTTTCTATTGTAATTTTTCTGTTTTGTGGGCATGGAAACCGAGGTGGAGTTTGGCATGGTTTTCGAGATAAGTTCTGTTTTGAAGTTGCTGTATTTTTTTTTGCTGTGTAAATTTCTGCATCACTGTAAAAGCAATATTCAGAAAATAAAGAGAAGCTTTCGAACTGGTTTTCCCCAAGAGTTGTAGGAGGTTTTTCCAGGGTCATGTTGACCAAAAACCACTGTGTCAAAATGTTTTGTGTCGCTGTTTTAGTCTGCTGATTTTTATTTCTGCAATTTCCAGCGCTGTGAAAATTTTCCAGAATTTGTGTTTTGAGAAAATATTTATTTTCCAGCTTGTTGAATGTAAGGCTATGGGAAAGAGCATTTAACTATTTGGAGAAATAAGGTGAAACTAAAAACCGGGGTGGGAAAATAGAAATTTCTACATTGAAGAGAGAGGGTATCAGCGAGAGTCGAGAGTGCAGGATTAGATCGAAGGAAGCAAAGCAAAGGGGGGACAACGCAGAGGCTTTGACGTTGGGACTGCGCAGTCACTATGTAGACGCTGACGCAGTGAGGCTGTAGGGCGTCTCCATGGTCAAAATTTCACTATGAAGTGTGAGAAAAATTGTCTGTAAAATTTCTCACAGAAATTTGTCTTCTATTTTGTTGGTTGTATTTTGTACAAGAGATTTTGCTGAAGAATAATAAAGAAACCCTAATCTGTTCTACCGGTTATCCCACATTGGGTTTTTTCGAGGACAATTGCCCAAAAATAACTGTCATTGTGATTGTACTTGTGCTAGCATTCTTCCTTGCATTTACTTTCTGCAAAATTTTTGATAAGGCTGCAGTAGGATATATTTCGATATTTACTGTGTAATACCATAAATAACTTATTTTCGAATTGATAAGTCGAAGAAATAATATCAATCACTACAGTTGGGGTTCTATTTTAGAATTTTCACAGTCTAACGTCCTTGTTATCACCGTACAGTAGGCTGCTTTTTTATTGTAGAGTCGCTGCCACCAATTCCCTCAGCCTTGTCGCCATCCAAGCAACTGCAACCATAGTCGCTGTGCAAGATTACAATTCACGCGATTGAGTAATTTGTTGAAGTTTGAGGTTGGACAAAGACACTGCATGATTTTGAATTGGTGTAGCATAAGTTCCAATCTAAGAAACCGGATTCGTCCCCCAGGGCCTTTGAATCCCAAATCCGGCGAATTGGATACAATTCTCTAGGATTCATACAGGATTCTTGGGATACGGTCGTATCCATACAGGGTACGGCGAATCTCGACCGTACCATGTACGGATACAGCCGTATCCCATACAGCCGGATTCTCCGTTTCAAAAAGTGCGATTTTTTGTTATAAAAAACCAAATTTGATCATTCTTTCTCACCGTTTTGTGATTGTGAAGTGAGCAAGGAGCAAGGGTTTGCAAGAAGAAAGGGTTAGCAAGGAGAAAGGGAGTTCTTTCGAAGAGATTCGAGCATCCGGTAAGTGCATTGTCCCTCTATAATTTGCAGTGGTGAGCATGATGATCGAGATGAGGACAGTGATGTTGATTATGATGATGAGGATTGATGACTCATTGACTCAGACTCATTGAGGCTTCAAGCTTGTAGTCTTGTAGACTGTAGTTTTTTTGTATCTTCTATTTCTATTTGCGATTGGCAGTGTACTTATGTAACACATTTTGATTCTGATGACTTAATGAGAAAACTACAGTATCTTACTATCTTGTCTTTCTGAGTAAATTTGACAATTGTATGATGTATCAATGTATCATGTATGAGTATCTAATATCTTAAATCTATGTTTGAATCAATGAATTTGTATGAATTTGTGTAAAAAATATTTAATTTTTAATATATTAATATATATATATATATATATATATATATATATATATATATATATATTTTTAAAATATATATATATTTTTTAATAATAATATATAACGTATCGTATCTCGGAAGTGTCCTGTTCCGGGGGTCACGGTATCCCGAATCTGATTCTCAAATCCCCGTATCCCTGTATCCCCGTGTTAGGTGACTTAGGTTCCAATGTACAATATCATTTCTATATTGTGTGGGGAATGTTGCACTTATCCAAATCTATACGGTCATCCCATACAGTCACGCCTCTTCAGAAATATGTTATAGCCAAATCTTTTTGTCTCTAAACTATACAAAAATAACGAATAGGGAAGGGCATTAAAATATTATTTAACCAACAAAAACAAAAAAATATAAGAGTTCAAGTTTCAAAGAAGATCATCAAATTATAAAAGGGTTATGTAGTGTATTTAAAAGGGTAAAAATATAGTTATTATAATATTATTTAAAAAAAAGAAAAATACTCTTATCAAAAAGGGTGATTAGGTATATTCTAATTAATGGTAAAGCTACCATTTATAAAAACTGATTATCTTATTTTAACAGAAATATTATTAAAAAAACTAAAAATTATAAAAGTTAAAAGCAGACATATACGATACCATCAAGGGGAGGAGTATTAACTCTAAGTAATTATCAAGGTGATTATTCAATCAACCTTTCTAATGGTAAGGTGATATATTATAAAAGGAGGTTTGAAGTGTAAAAAAAAGGAGTTATCATTAAACCTTAAGCTCATTAATGAACACAAAAGAAAATCTATTTTCGAAGGATAAAAAATAAAAATAAAATAAAAGGAGACTAGCAATGAAAGATTTAAAATCTAAGGATCACTCGGAGGAAGATATATAATGATCTCTATGAGTCCTATTGAAGAGAGTAACTATGTTAGTCCTAAATGTGCTAACCAGTTAGTGATTCCTGAATTGAAAATAATTGAAGCAAATTTTGTTGACACAAGTGACAAACAATACGACATAAACAATCTACAACTAAGTATTGGGGATTATACTTTTATCTCGCAATCCATCATGAAAACCTTATTTTTTGACGATAGTGACATTGGTTTGGGTTCACCCTAGATGGAAACTCTAGGGTCCTTTTGAAAGCTCTAGTTTATTTTCAAATAAATTTCTAGAAGTTTCAATTCATTGTTTGCTTCTCTAAATCTATATGGACTTATGTGTGATTGGAGTATTATAGAAGAATTATTTTCATTGAATCAAGCGTGAGGTGAAATCTTTTGGTTACCAACCTGTTGAGATTTTGAGGTAGCATCGAGTGTGCTCTAGGCCTGAAATTTTGTGGAGGTGCTAAGACACCCGAAACCTCCAAAACCCAGAAAGCGTTTGGAGAAATTTCATCTGGTGTAGGAGATATTCAAATAATTAATTTTTTCAATGAGGACCCTAAGTATAACTTAAGAAATTAGAAAAATTAAAGTGAATTAATTAAACACATGTGATGAAATGTTCCAAGTGACGTGGATCAAACAATGTTTTAATCTGAGTTGTCGATTAGAGATTAGATCAGGGCCGTTGATATGTCAACGAGAAAAGTATAAGAGAAAGGCTTGGGGTCAGTTGGAGTCACACACATTGGCAGCATAGTATTAAAAACCAGTCGGCTTGAACCAGAAACCGGTCAAACTGGCCGGTTCAGTTGCTGACCGGGTCAAATTGGTAAAAAAACCGGGTTCAACCCTCCTCTTCGCCAAAAAAACCGGTCTAACCGGTGCTAACCGACCAGTTCATTGCCAAGCCAACTATGGACCCCACATAATGCAATTTTTTGAGTTTTGGAGCTTTTTTGAGAGAAATTTAGGGTTGTTTTCCTCCAAAAATATCCCCTCTAAGAAAAATATGCCTACCCTCTCATTTTCCTGACAGATCCTGGTGGCGATTAATGGTAATGTTAAATTCTTAAAGTAAAAGTGACATTTCGTTTATTTTTCATTTTCATCCTTTCACTTAAATTTTTAACATTACCATGAAATGACTTCGGATGTCTGAGAGTGGTTTCGACCTCATTGGATTTCATATGGAGAAACTAGAATTTTAGATTTCACTCAAAATTCAGCAGACTTAATGGTTTTCAGGGTTTCATGGTTTGCGGGTTTGCAATGTTTCCATTTGATTCTATCATGTGTAAGGTTATGGGATTGGCATTTGATCAAGAGCATGAAGCCCTTTAAGAACCTTGATGTTGGTGGCATCGATTGTTGAGCTTTGTTGATGTTGGTGGTATTGATTGTTGAGCTCCCCTATCGTGGCCTTAACAAGAATGTACCCTTCACTCAAAGGAAAACAACTGGCTAGGCATGCTAATCTTTTTCTACCGCATTTTAAGGTTGAGGAGATGAACCCTTCACTCAAACCAAATTCATTGGTTAGGGATGTTAAACTTTTTCAATTCTATCATGTTATAAGGTTGAGCAATCCAAGTCTGAAGACTTTGAGCTAGATGATGTTTATGTATCTCTTGTTGATGATCCCATTTCTAGTAGCGATGAATCAATGATGAGTTTCACGAGAGACCATGTTGCTCAGTGATTTGTAGTTTTGATGTCTATTTTTACTACTACTACTACTACTACTACTAAAGTTGTAGAGGAGTTTTAGGAGTTCTCAAACCCTAAGCCATATTATTTATGTAGCTCATGTTGATGATCCCTTTTCTATTAGTGGTGATGATTTTGATCATTATGAGGAGTGATTATGTTGTTGATCACTAATATGTAGTCTTGTATTAGGCCAATGGCCTCATACCTTGTAGCATTGTTTTTGGACTTTATGGGCCATTTGGAGCCTCATTGCTTATGTATTTTTCGATGATATGTATTGCACTCGGTGCCATTTTGATATATTCACCTTTGCATGGTATATTAATGAGCAAACTTTGCATATTTTGTCTCTATTTGCTTGGAATCATGGTTGCATATCTTAAAAATAGTTATTTCTATTAAAAAATAATTATTTAATGTCTTTTTTTAAAAACCGGTTCGTTTAGACCTGACCAGTACCGGTTAGACCGGTTCCGTTCCGGTTACTGGTTCATTAGGTCCACCGGTCCGGTCACCGGTTCCAGTTTTTAATACTATGATTGGCGGAGCACTGAAGCTAAGTCAAATTTCTGGGGCGGGGTTTTGCTGAAAAATTCGAAACGAGTTGCAGTGCAGTAAGGGGCAGAGATCGGCAAGGGATGATTTGATCCAAGGCCGAGAATACAGCAAGATGGAGGAGAAGTGAGTATCAGTCATCGCAGAGGCCGCGTAAGCCCAACCAGGGTGACGCAAACCCAGCCAGTGCAGCGCGGCACTAGCTAGGGTGAAGTAGTCCCAGCCGAGGTAGCGTAGAGGCATCACAACACTAGTCAGGATGACGCAGTGGGGATGCTGGCCAGTTAAGGGTTGACGCAAAGGCTGCAGAGGCAATGCTGAGGGTTCTAGTGGGCCAGAAGGGGCTCATGATCTATAAATCCTGTTTGAGTGTGTGATACAGCCATATCTTCTATCTCGGAGTGAAAAGTACTTATTACCGTGTAATTTCTCTGTAGTGCCAACCATGTCTGGTGCCCAGAATGTTGTATTCAGATTCTGCGTAATAATATAAACCCTCTAGAGTCGTTGCACCGGTTTTCCCGCATTGGGCTTTTCCAAGGACATTTGTCTAAAAAATTGTGTAATCTTGTCAATGTGTGCATTGTTCAGTAAATGATCTGTAGATGTGTAGGCTGCAGTTAGTGTCTACTCTAGTGTTTTTTTTTAATATTTCAGTTAAAAAACTTGTTAATGTTAATAAAACAAGTAGGTAAAGTAGATCTAGATACTGTAGTAGGGTTTCTATTTTGAAACTTTCACATGGTATCAGAGCATTGAAGATCAAGCTGATCCACCAGCAAAGTGGCTGAAGAAGATTGTTGCATAGAAGGCAGCTGAAGCAGCAGAGTTCCTGAAAGGGCAGCGCAACACCAGGAGGACACAGTCCCAACAGAGGCCACGCAAAGCCAGCTGAGTGATGCAGAGGCAACGCAAAGCCTTCCAGAGTGACACAAGACCATCCTGCGCTATGCAGAGGTTACGCTGAGCCAGCCTACTCATGCAGAGTCCAGCCAGAGAGACGTTGTCCAGTTTTGAGGGTGTTTTGTAGATTTGCCATAGTCCGGAAGTGGAGCTTCGAATCTTCAGAGGTTGTTGGTGTGGCAGAGAGGTTTTGTCGATGCAGAATCGTGCTTAACAAAGGTGACAAGAGCGGGAGGAGAATAGTTGCTCAGCAAATCTGCGCCAAACAGATCTGAGATTCGAACTGGAGGGTGATGTAGAGAACTGATTCAGTTGTTTTTGGCTGAGGATTTTCGGGAGGGAAATAAGTTGTCGAGGGGAGCAGCTACTATAGAGGGTTTCTAATCGCCAAGAAACCCAGATCCAGTATTTTTGTTAAGTGTTGCAGCATAAAGAGGAAGAGGAGTATCTGTTCTGACAAATTTGAGCAAAGATGGTGTCTCATGGACTGAGAGATTAAGACAGGTTGGATAGCATGTCCAACTTCGTTATCTGGAGGGCCAGGATCCTGCCAGTCCTGGATGAGTACGACATCAAGGACCATGCTAAGAGAGTCCTAGCTGTGCCAACCGATGCAAATCTTGATCATGGACGAAGTCAAAGACCACGTCGTGCCGCATATTGCCGGGAAAAACACGGCAAATGAAATGTGGACAACCTTGGACACGATGTATCAGGGAGGCTCTGTCCAAAGAAAGATGCTTTTGGAGAATCAGATGTGGTTGTTCCAAATGCAGAAGGGCGACGAGATAGATCCCTTCCTCTTCAGACTTCAGACTATCCGGGATCAACTGATTGCCATGGATTCGAATCCGAATGAGGGGCTCTTGGTGAGGATTGCCCTGAATGCAGTCACCGAGGAATGAGAAACGTTTGTCCAAAGCATCTTGGGCAGGGCAGCGTTACCATCCTGGGCAGATATGTGGGCAATCCTCCGACAGGAGGAAATCAAGAGGATTACCAAGAGGCAAAGCAGCAGTAGCGGGACAGTTAAAGTAAAGAGAGAAGAGCAGGAGGATGTATCTCTTGCATCAAAGGAACGAAGGCAGCAAGGGAAGAAGAAGAGGGACCTATCCAAGGTCTGGTGCTTTAATTGTGGAAAACTTGGACACTTCGCCAGCCATTTTCCTAAGAAGAAGGACCAGGGATCTTCTAAATCCAAGGTAGCGACAACAAAGGGGGATGAGGGGAGTGACGATGACGTAGCCATGAGTGCTCATGAGCCATAGAAGTGGGGCAACATTGATTTGTAGCGCAGCTACAAATGGAGAATGGTGGGATCCTTGAGGTGCCCAAACTCTTGGATCACATACGAGCTACGGGAGCCTTCAGACGATAGCAGGACAAGTGGAGCAGTGGGTGTAGATCACAGTGAAGCGGAGGGCAGAGTTGGGACACTATAGATGGGAGCAACACAATGCAGAGGCAACAACAACGTAGAGGGGTTGATGGGCCTTTAGCAACACAAAGGGGCAGTGCTTACGCACTGCAGAGCTCCAACAGCGCAGTGGCTTCAGAAGGACAGCGTAGCGCAGCAGCCAAGGGAGCTTCAGTAATGAGATGCAGCCTGATTGACTTGCCTGTCAATGATTGGGCGGGGGTCCTTCAGTTTCTTACTTCTCAGCAGCTGAGTTGCAGTGCAACAGTTGGCAACACGATGCAGCAATTTGAGAAGGAGTTGTAGTACGAATGCAACAGTGTCAATGGTAGTGACATGGGCAACAGTACAGGAAGAAACAGTGCAGTTGATGGAGGGTAGCCTGCCAAGCATCAACAGCGCAGAGATCGATGCTGAGATCTGGCAATACTTGGTGTGGATGTATTGCCAGAGCACACTTCTTGCTAAGAGGGAGTGTTGAGATTTTGAGGTAGAATCGGGTGTGCTCTAGGCATGAAATTTTGTGGAGGGGCTAAAACACACGAGACCTCCAAAACCCATAAAGCGTTTGGAGAAATTTCATCTGGTGTAGGAGATATTCAAATAATTAATTTTTTAAAGAGGACCCTAAGTGTAACTTAGGAAATTAGAAAAATTAAAGTGAATTAATTAAACACATGTGATGAAATGTTCTAAGTGACGCGGATCAAGCAGTCTTTTAATCTGAGCCGTCAATTAGAGATTAGATTACGGTTGTTGATATGTCAACGAGAAAAGTATAAGAGAAAGGCTTGGGGTCAGATGGAGACAGACACACATAGGTAGAGCACTGAAGCTAAGTCGAATTTCTGGAGTGGGGTTTTGTTGAGAAATTCGAAATGAGTTGTAGTGCAGTGAGGGGTAGAGATCGACGAGGGATGATTTGGTCCAAGGCTGAGAACACAACAAGACGGCTGGGAAGTGAGTACTAGTCAGCACAGAGCCAACCAGGAGGACGCAGTTCAACCAGCTCCACACAGAGACTACGCAGAGGCTTTGTAAGCCCAGCTAGGGTGACGCAGACCCAGCTAGCGCAACGCAACACCAACGAGGGTGACACAGTCCCAACCAGAGCAGTGCAGAAGCGGCGCAACACCAGTCAGGGTGATGCAATGGGGACGCTGGCCAGTTAAGGGCTGACGCGGAGGCTACATAGGCAACGCTGAGGGTTCCAATGGGTCAGAAGGGGCTCGTGATCTGTAAATCCCGTTTGAAGGTGTGATACAGCTATATTTTCTATCTCTGAGTGAAAGGTACTTATTGCCGTGTAATTTCTCTGTAGGGCCAACCATGTATGGTGCCCAAAATGTTTTATTCAGATTCTGCATAATAATATAAACCCTCTAGAGTTGTTGCACAGGTTTTCCCGCATTGGGTTTTTCCGGGGACATTTGTCTGAAAAATCATGTGTAAGCTTGTCACATGTGTGCATTGTTCAGTAAATGATGTGTAGATGTGTAGGCTTCAGTTAGTGTCTACTTTAGTGTTTTTCTGAATATTTCAGTTAAATAACTTGTTAATGTTAATAAAACAAGTAGGTGAAGTAGTTCTAGATACTATAGTAGGGTTTCTGTTTTGAAACTTTCACACAACCCACTCTTGAAGCATCTTGAAAGGAACTCTCATTTGTTCTTTGGATATTCATAGTTCATCTTACGAAGAAGTGTTTTTGCAGGGATTTGTTTGGGCATAGCTTGTATACAAGCAAACATTTCATATTTAAAATATTTATCTCAAATTATTGTGCTATTATTGATTTTATTTTCTATTTGAGAGCATTTTATAAACTAAAGCAGGTGATGGAGTTCACTCCCATCACTTGATTTTGGTTTCTTGTACATTATTTGTATGATATTTATTTGTTTTACATATGTTCTCTACACTAATCGCCTTTTAGTTTTGCAGCCCATAAGTTGGAGTGTTGGTGACAAGATCATTAAAGAAGGATCATACAAACTCTAACCGTTTTCTTGTAGGACCTCTCAAGCCTTCGAAGTTGACTTTCTAGGAGGTCGTGGACATAGAAGAGGACTGCCACTTAGCTAGGTAGCGGACATTTGAGGAGGATCTCTCACTTGGGAAGGCCTTGGAAAAAGAAGACTAGCTCCTTTTCTTGTGCAAGATTTCATCCACCATTGAAGGCTAATCTTTGGGATGCCAAGAGACACCTAACATTTTCAAATTTGAGAGCATTCTTATTGTACTTACCTTAGTTTCTAATTTTGACTTTCAAGAAGGAAATCTAGTGCTTAAAAAACCTCATATGTTGTAAAAGATTCCTCTTGAAGTCTTAGTTGAGATCCTTTGGAAGGTTTCTCATTTAAAAAAGCTAATAAAAGATCTATTTTTCTTATGGGAGCTTGGGTTTTACCCATGGCATCCCTTCTCTCCATTTAGGGTGAGAAACATGTGGGTGAATTGACTTTTGCATTTTCTTGGTTTCTATTTTAATTGCATGTTTAAAATTTACACAACCTCACTCATCACATTTTCTATTTTGTTTAGATAAGTTTTTTACAATTCAACTTAAGACTTTGCATTATCCATTTTATATATTGCTTTGAGCTACAAGCTACTTTGAGCAATCTACTCTTCACATGCAAACATTTCGATTTCTAACAAAATTTAATTTTATTTACTAATTCATCTCGTTTAGTTTGACAAATTTGTTTTATGTATATTTGAATGCATATTTCATTTTTACACTACATTGTTATTTTGCATATTGGAGCATTCTATTTTCATTGTCTACTTGAAACAAGTTTATCTACAAGCAACTTACTTGCATCACTTGCTCACATTAAGCTACCATTTTGTTTTTTTACTTTGAAGTCATTGGTGCAATTTTACTTTGGGTATTTCCTCATTTATGGAAGCATTGCTATCAAGATTTCAAGAGCAAGTAACTTACATGCATCTCACTTAGGCACATTTTATTGCTAATTGGAATTTCTAAAATTAACCTCCAACTTAAGTTGGTTGTATAGACTTTAGGGACTCTCCACCCTTGTTGACTCCTCTGTGGAAATTTCTGAATCTTTACACTTTATGCAGAAATTATTTCTGTTAATCTGGTAATGCTCCTCCTACTTAGACAAGTTATTAACTGAATAAATTCAAGTTAAAATCAAAGAAAAACACATAACAGATCTCCATCAATCCAGATCTATAATAAGTTCACACACACATAAACAAAGTGACAGTTATTTCTGGACAAATAGTCCCCAAAAAAACCCAATGCTGGAAAACCTGTCTCTCACTGCTAGAGGGCTTTATTATTACGAATTTTCTGAATACAACAAGCCTGGGTTCTAGATCTGGAAAAGCCGACAGAGATATACTAGATCTACACCTCATTGGCTAATTTAGGGCCAAAATAATGATTGATCCACACCCTCAAACGGGATTTACAGAACTCAGCCAGGATTAGGGCTTAGAAACCCCAGCGCTGCCCCTGAAAGCCTCTGCGTCAACCTCTGAAGCACCTCCAACACTCAGCGCTGCTCCAGAAGGGTCTCTACGCTGCCCCTTAGGGTCTCTGCATAACCCTCTGAGGGTTTCCAATTGAAAATTACGCTGTCCTTGGAGGGACTGCGTTACCCCAGACTAGGTGAAGCAGTCTCTACACTGCCCCTTAGGGTCTTTGCGTAACCCTCTGAGGGTTTCCAACTAAAAATTACGCTGCCCTTGCTACTGTAGCTTCCCTTCTCCTCTGCGTTGTCCTTGAGCTGATCTCTGCCTCTTGTGTATTCTAGACCCTGAGATCAGATCATCTCCTTAGCCTAAATTCCCCTCTTGGCAACTGAAACACTTTTGAGTATTCTTAGAAAACCCTACCCTAGAATCTCAGCTTAGCTTCAGTGCTCTACCTCTGTGTCTTTACAAATGACCCCAAGCCTTTCCTTTATACTTTTCTCGTTGACAAATCAACGGCCATGATCAGATATTGAATCAATGGCTAAGATTAAAATAAAGCTTGATCCGTGTGACTTAAGACAATTTCATCACATGTTTAATTAAATTCACTTTAATTATTTAAGTTCCCTAAGTTTTAACTTAGGAAATACATTAAAATAATTAATTAATTTAATATCTCCTAAACTGGATGAAATTTCCCAAATCAATTTCTGGGTCTTGTAGATCAAGTGTACTTTAGTCCCTCCACAAAGTTTGGGAGCTAGAGAACAACTGATGCTACCCCAAATACACAAAATCTCAACACTCCCTCTTAGCATCAAGGGTGTGCTCTAACAGTACATCACACTTATGCATTACATGATTTTGGGCATTGGTTTTTTGCTGTTGATGCTTGGCCTGCTGCCACTCAACTCTGCACTGTTGTTGCCATTCTGTACTACTGTCCATGACTCTGCCACTGCCACTGCAACTTCTGTACTGTAGCTCCCTCTCAATATGCTACATCTGTGCTGCTCATAGCACTGCCACTGCTGATCTGCTGCACTGCAACTTCAGTTTTTGAGAGAAACAACTGAATCTCCTGCCCAATCTTTGACAAACAAGTCTGATGGGTTGCATCCTCATCACTGAAACTCCATAGACTACAGATCTGTGCTGGCATCTAAAGAACGATGCACAACTACAGCTCTGCCTGCATAATCTGACTTCCTCTGCACTATTGAAATCACATCAGCCCCTTGTGCTGAAATGTATCATGTTGCTGTTGTACTGCATTGTCCCTTTGAAGCCTTCTATGCTGCTGCTGCTCTACACTGCGTAAGCAGCTCTGCTCTGCACTGCTAAAATCATATCAGCCTCTGCGTTGTTGCTGCTTCTACATTGTTGTTGCTCTGCTCTGCGCTGCTTCTCCTAGTCTTCAGATCTGCCTCTGCTTCATCTGTGATCTATGCACCCACTGCTCCACTTGTCCCACTACTGTCTTAAGGCTATTGTAGCTCGCATGTGATCCAAGAGATGAGCTGCTCAAGGATCCCGCCTCACTTCTATGTAGCTCCTTTACATATCCATGTCACCCCACCTCCGTGGTTCATGAGCACTCATGGCTGTATCATCTCCTGACCCATCATTTGCCACAACTGCTTTGGAAGAAGATGCTTCCTTGTCCCTTTTTTTCTCAGGAAAATTGTTGGCAAAATTTCCCATTTCACCACACTGGAAGCACTTGATCTTTGAAAGATCCTTCTTCTTCTTTGGTTGCTTCTTTGATGCCAAGGCTGCATCTTCCTCATCTTCCTTTTTCACTTTGCTCAATCCAGGGCTGTGCTGCCTCTTGGTGAATCTGCGGAGTTCTTCTTGATGCAGAATTGACCACAAGTTGTCCCAATCTGGGAGGTCTGCATTGCCCAAGATACTTTGGACAAAGGTTTCCCATTCATCTGTGACTGCATTGAGAGCAGTCCTAACTATCACAGTATCATCCACTATTGCACCCGTTGCAATCAACTGATCTCTGATTGATTGCAATCTGAAGAGAAAAGGCTCCATGTCTTCTCCCTTGGTCATCATGAATGACCTCATCTGAGTCTCCAACAACATTTTTCTTTGGACAAATTTTCCCTCATATAGGGAATTCAAGGCCTTCGACATCTCGTTAGTTGTCTTCTTCTCAGCTACGTGTGGTACAATATTGTCCTTGATACCATCCATAATCAGCCGCTTGGCATGCCCAGTAGCTTCGTTATGCTTCCGAAGGAGATCCAGATCTGTCGGTGTGGCCAGAGTTTGCTCTGCATGGTCTCTAAGATTGTATGCCTCAAGGACAATCAGGATCCTTGCCTTCCAAATTGAAAAGTTTGAGAGGCCATCCAACCTATCCTGATCACGTAGTCCATGAGGAGCCATCTGCTCAGAATGTGTCGGAACTTCCTTTTCTCTTTTCTAGAGAAATGGATCTAAGGCCCTTGGTGAAACAAGCACCTTATGCTCCCTCTAACAGCTGATTTCTCTCCTTGGAAATCTACCAAATCAACTATGATTCAACTTCTTCTTTGATTCTCTGATCAAACTGCAAGTTTCCTTTGGCTAGAATCTCTCTGAGAATTTGATCTCCTCCCGCTCTTTGTCACTTGTTCTAAGGCTAAAAGTCTAAAAACTTAAGAAATTTAACCCCACCAGTACCTTCTAAATTTCTGCAGTTTTTCTACAGTTTTTTTTGGATCTGACAAATTCAGATCTGAATCACACTGGCTGGCTTCAGACCAATCCAGTGTTGTTTTTGAGCTGTCTGCACAGTAATTGCGTGGGCTTGCTAGTAGACAGTGCTAGACAGCGTCACCCTTCGCTCTGCGTGGATCTGCCTCTGAAAACTGCGTTGTCCCTTCAAATCTGCATTTTTGTTGCTTTTCCAGCTGCTTCCTGCAGTTAGAACCTTCAGTCTCTTGCTGGTGACCCTGCTAGATTTGCAATTGCTCTGATACCATGTGGAAATTTCTAAATCTTTACACTTTATGCAGAAATTATTACTGTTAATCTTGTAATGCTCCTCCTACTTAGACAAGTTATTAACTGAATAAATTTAAGTTAAAATCGAAGCAAAACACATAACAGATCTCCACCAATCCAAATCTAGAACAAGTTCATGCACACATAGACAAAGTGAAACAGTTATTTCTGGACAAATAGTCCTCGGAAAAACCCAATGCGGGAAAACCGGTCTCTGGCTGCTGGAGGGTTTTATTATTGAGAATTTTCTGAATACAACAAGCCTAAGTTCCAGATCTGGAAAACCCGACAGAGATATACTAGATCTACAGCTCACTGGCTGATCTAGGGCCAAAATAATGATTGATCCACACCCTCAAACGGGATTTACAGAACTTAGCCAAGATTAGGGCCTAGAAACCCCAGCGCTACCCCTGAAAGCCTCTGTGTTAGCCTCTGAAGCACCTCCAACCCTTAGTGCTGCTCTGGAAGGGACTGCGTTACCCCAGACTGGGTGACACAGTCTCTACGCTGCCCATTAGGGTCTCTGCGTAACCCTCTGAGGGTTTCTAGTTGAAAATTACACTGTCCTTGGAGGGACTGCGCTGTCCTTGCTGCTGCAGCTTCCCTTTTCCTTTGTGTTGTCCTTGAGCTGATCTCTGCGCCTTGTGTATTCTAGACCCCGGGATCATATCATCCCCTTGGCCTAAATTCCCCTCTGCAACTGAAACACTTCTGAGTATTCTTAGCAAACCCTGCCCTAGAATCTCAGCTTAGCTTCAGTGTTATGCCTCTGTGTGTCTTTACAAATGACCCCAAGTCTTTCCTTTATACTTTTCTCGTTGACAAATCAACGACCATGATCAGATATTGAATCAATAGCTAAGATTAAAAGAAAGCTTGATCCGTGTGACTTAAGACAGTTTCATCACATGTTTAATTCAATTCACTTTAATAATTTAAGTTCCCTAAGTTTTAACTTAGGAAATACATTAAAATAATTAATTAATTTAATATCTCCTAAACCAGATGAAATTTCCCAAATCAATTTCTGGGTCTTGTAGATCAAGTGTACTCTAGTCCCTCCACAAAGTTTGGGAGCTAGAGCACAACTGATGCTACCAAATACACAAAATCTCAACATCCTCACTGTGAGATCCAGATTTCCGAGCGAGGGTGAGGTCTGGAGATAAGAGTTCAATTAATACTTTGTTTTAGAATACAACTAATAAAATAAACCAAGAGCTCATCTGCATCACAACTATACTTGCAAATGCAATTCTCTTATTTATGCTATCTTGGATTTATTTCAGTCTTATTTGCAAATATCATTTCGATTTCAAGAAACATTTATTATGCAAGTATTGTGAATTCTTTTACTTTCGCAACAATTAGCTTTCTTGTACTTGGAATATCTTTCATTGGTGCAACTCTATTCCAAGTTATTTCATATATTTGTTGCTTTCATGATCATATAATTCATAAGTAATTGATGTAATTATCTTGTCATTTGAGCATTTACTTTCAAGTACTATCTCCTTTATAGATGCAATTGATGTTTATATGCTCATCTTGGTCTAACATTTGATTTTGCAGGATTGTCTATCATTTTATCTTGATTTCAATTTTTGAGCAAGCTATTGTTATTTACTTGAAGACACTGTTCTATACTTTGAAATATATCATTGAAATTTGTTCATATGCTTACTTAATTCTTGGAAGTAAGTTATTTTGACAAACACTCCACTTAACTGTGAAAATTTTCTGAATCTAAGTTACATAAATCCTACTACAAAAATCTGATTTCCATTACCTACTTGTTTTCATTAAATTAACAAATTATTTTTTGAATACATCAAGAAATACATTGCAGCCTACACAACTATACAGATCAAGTACCAAAAATAAATGAGGCATTTAGACAAAGAACACTTATTTTCGGACAAACGTCCCTGGAAAAACCCAATGCGGGAAAACCGATGCAGTTGTTTTTAGGGTTTATATTATTAGGCAACACTAATCTGAGTACATCTAGGGTGCCATAATTCGGCTCACCCAAAAGAGAATATCTTGGGAAGATAGAAATAAATCGTGAGTTTTACCTCACACTACAAGTCCCGACTGATCTGGATCAAAAACGGGTGAAACCCCAGCTGCATCTGCGTTGCTTCTGCACAGTAGATGCGTAGGCCTGCGTGGGTCTAGTTGTAGACTGCATCACCCCTTAGCTGTAGAAAATCGAGTTTCAGCCATACCGACACAGAAACCCCTATCTCCAGCAATTTCTGGACTGTCCTTTGGAGCCACTACATGATCCTACGTCACCCTCTCTGGGGTCTGCATCACCTCTCCTAGTGGCTGCGTTGGTTCCTCTACTGTCTCTACTGCCTCTCTACAATGTACTCTTGGTCCTCCGACCAACCACTGCTTCTGCCCCTCACTGCTACACTGAATCACTCAAATTTGATCTTAGTCCGAGCACTGCTTCGTCAAAAGAATTCGATCTCTAGATTCAGATTCTGTGTGTGTTCTCCAACTGACCCTCAAGCCTTCCTTTATACTTTTTCTGTTGAGAAATCAACGACCGTGATCTAATCCTTAATCAACGGCTAAGATTAAATTAGACTTTAATACTTTATCCTCATCACTTAGAAGCTTCTCACCCACATGTTTAAATTAATTCACTTTAATTATTTTAATTCCCTAAGTTTTAACTTAGGCTCCATTAAAAATATTTAATTATTTGAATAACTTAAGCTCCAAGTGGAATTTCTCCAAACGATTTCTGGGTCTTGGAGATCTCATGTGTTCTAGCCCCTCCACAAAATTTCGAAGCTAGAGCACATTCGATGCTACCCAAAAATCAACATTCCCTCTTAGCGAGGAATGTGCTCTAGCAATACTTCTCACCAGAAGCATCATCCTGATCCATGACATTGGTCTTCTGCGCAACTGATGCTCGGCTGGTGCCCCTCATCCACTGTGCTGTTGCTATCTCTACTGCTACCCATGACTCCGCTATTGCCACTACTACATCTGTACTACAACTCCCTCTCAAAATGCTGCATCATGTTGCCCATAGCACTGCCACTGCTAACTGTTGCACTGCAACTCAGTTGCTGAGAGTTAAGCAACTGAAAACCCGCCCAAAATTGACATACTGGTCGGTCTGAAAACTCCTTGATGTTGGAACTACCTCTGCTGCCAATCTGCGCTGACCCTCTGATGCCACTGCGCTACACCTCTGTGCACTGTGTTGTTGCTACTACATTGCTGCTGCATCTGCTCTGTGCTGCTTCAGACTTCGGCACTCTAGCTTTGCGATTGTTGCTCCATCATCCTTGCATCAACTGACTCCCGTCATTCTGCTACTGTCATTAAGGGCTCCCATAGCCGTATGTGATCCAAGAGTTTGGGCACCTCAAGGATCTCGCCCCTTTTTCACTGCAGTTTAAGAACTACAGATCAATGTCGCCCCACCTCTTCTCCTAAGGCACATGAGCACTCATGGGACAATCATCATCATCCTCGTCATCATCCTTCGCTGCAGCAACCTTCAAGTCAGATTCTTCTTTGCCCTTCTTCTTCTGAGGGCATTGTGTGGCAAAATGTCCCAATTCTCCACACCTGAAGCATATGACCTTCGAGAGGTCCTTCTTCTTCCTTCTTTGCTACCCATGTTTTCCCTTAGATGCGAGAGTCGCATCTGAGTCTTCCTCCTTTATTTTGATCCCCGTGCTGCTACTTCCGGCCTTGGTCAACCATCTGATCTCTTTATGTCGAAGAGATGCCTACATCTCCTCCCAGTTTGGAAGAGCTGCCCTGCCCAAAATACCTTGGACAATGGTTTCCTAGTCTTCAGACACTGCATTCAAGGCAATCCTGACCATAAGATCATCATCTAGTGTAGCCCCTACGAAAGCGAGTTGATCTCGGATCGCTTGCAATCTGATAAGGAAGGGGTCAATCTCTTCACCCTTCTGCATCTGAAACAGTCTTAGCTAATTCTCAAGCAACATTTTCCGTTGAACAAAAGTTCCCTAGTACATAGTGGTCAAGGAAGTCCACATTTCACTTGTTGTGTTCTTCTACGCAATATGTGGGATTACATGATCCTTAACTTCGTCTATGATCATGTGTTTTTCCTTTGCTTGAGCCTCTTCGTACTTCTTGAGAGGATCAACATCAACTGGGACAACAACCGCATTCAAGACATGATCCTTGATGCGATGTTCATCCAAAACTGACAGGATCTTGGCCAGGGTTGGCCTTTCAGATGACAAAGTTGGATGCTCCATTCAACCTGTCCTGATCCCTCAGTCCATGTGCTGCCATCTCTTCTCAACAAGACAATGTCGAACTAGTTCTCTTCTCCCTGTTTTGTTGTTGCCCCAGCAAAACTCGGATCTAGGTTTCTTTGGTGCTAGAAACTCTCTAAGGAACAAGCTCCCTCTGAAAATCGATTTCCTTTACAGAAATCCTTTTGTCAACTGATGTCGAAACAATCCTCTCCAATCACTCTTTGTTGTTGAACAACACTAGATGTAGACTTCTTGGAAAGAAGTCTTTTGTGGAACTGCTTCCCTCTACTTTGCCACTGCCCCAGTAGACGTTGTTCTTCACCAACAAAAACAATGCCCCACTAGCAACTCCAGAAGAAAATCGAATTTCTCCTCCAGCCACGGCAACAGGAAAATTTGAGGCTCAAAACCTCTACGCTGGCCAACAAACACTGCGATGCCTCTGCTGCAACTATAACTGTGAAAATTCTACTGTAATGTATTGGTTTATTTCCTTCTACTTAATTAATTTATACAAGTTATTTCCAGAAATTAGATTAAGAAAATACCGAAAATAAACACAACTACAACCTACACATTCAGATCATTTACTGAACAATTCACTCATGCAACAAAGTGACACATGGATTTTTGGACATAAGTCCCCAGAAAAACCCAAAGCGGGAAAACCGGTTCAGCAGATATGAGGGTTTTATTATTAAGTAGTTCTGAGTACAGTAAATATGGGTTCCAACCTTGGAAAACCTGACAGAGAATAAAAGATATCAAATCTACAGCTAACTTGAAGATCTAGTGCCAAATATCTAATTGATCCACACCCTCAAATGAGATTTACAGGACTCAGACCGGATCTGACCCTAGAAACCCTCAACGCTGCTTCTGAAGCCCCAACGTTGCCCTGGAGGGACTGCATCAACCTCTGCGCGGCTCTAGGAGGGCCTGCGTCACCCTAGGAGGGTCTACGCTGCCCCTGCGCTTCCTCTTCTTGGCCAGTGTCAGCCCAGCTTAGCCCTAGCTGCCTTTGCGTTGTCCCTGTTGCTCTGCGTGGCTTTGAAGCCTCTCTGTGCTATCCTTGAGCTGCTCCTCTTGCCTCTTGCTGTCTCTTGGCCCCAGAATCAGAACATTCCCTTAGCCAATACTACCCCTCACTGCAGGAAATTCCACTGGAAATTCTTAGCAAACCCGCCCTAGATTCCAGATCTATTCCTCAGTTCTACAAAAATTGTGTGTCTTAACTGACCCTCAAGCCTTTCTCTTATACTTTTTGGTTGAACCCTTCAACGGTCATGATTAAATCATCCATCAACGGCTGAGATTAAAAGACTGCTTGATCCATGTGACTTAAAACAATTTCATCACATGTGTTAATTAATTCACTTTAATTATTTTATTTTCCTAAGTTAGACTTAGGAAATCCATTAAAAATAATTAATTATTTGAATAACTTGAACACAACATGAAATTTCTTAAATCCATTTCTGGGTCTTGTAGATCAAGTGTACTCTAGTCCTTCCACAAAATTTGGGAGCTAGAGCACAACTGATGCTACCCCAAATACACAAAATATCAACACTCCCTCTTAGCATCAAAAGTGTGCTCTAGCAATACATCACACCATGTATCACAAGATCTTGAGTACTGGATTTGTGTTGTTGATGCTTGGCCTGCTGCCTTCCATCTACTACACTGTTCCTCTCTGTACTGCTGCCCATGCCACTGCCACTAACACAGCCACATCTGTACTGCAACTCCCTCTCAAATTGTTGCCCATAGCAATGCCACTGCTAATTGTTGCACTACAACCCAGTTGCTGAGAAGTAAGCAACTGAATAACTCTGCCCAACTATTTGACAAACAAGTCAAGTTGCCCTCCACCACTGAAGCCTCCTGGATGCTGAATCACGCTGTCCCCTTGGAGACACTGTCATGCTGCAACACTGCATTGCGTGAGCCCAGCTTCTCTGCGCTGTTGAAGTCCCATCAGCCTCTCTGTGCTGCTACCTCCACGCTGTTGCTGCTTCTACATTACACTGGTCCCTCTCGAGCTCTTGAGCTCCCTCTTGCTCTTCAATGTGGTTATCTGCAACCATCTCCCGACTCATCCCGCTACTGTCTTAAGGCTCCCGTAGCTCGTATGTGATCCAAGAGTAGGGTTGAATCAAGGATCCCGCCACCGAACTGGATACTCTATATATCCATGTCACCCCACCTCTTCTCTCGAGGTGCATGAGCACTCATGGTTGCATCATCATTAGAGCCATCTTCATTTGCTGCTGCAACTTTGGAATCAAAAGCTCCTTTGTCCTTCTTCTTAGGACAACTACTGGCGAAATGACCAAGATCACCACAGTTAAAGCACCGGACCTTGGAGAGGTCCTTCTTCTTCTTCCCTTGCTTCTTTTCCCTTGATGCAAGGGCTGCATCCTCCTCTTCTTCTTCACCGCCGACTCGCCCTCCACCGATAGATCAAGCTGGGTGATCCTCCCGATCTCCCTCTCTCGCAGAATAGCCCACATATGTAATATCCCCAAAGGGAGATAACCAGTAATAAACAGAAATACACCAATACAGATATAGAAAATATAACAATGAACCAGATCACTGAATCATAGCACATGGAATACCAGAAACCGAGCCATTTTATTAATCAGAAAGTACATAGAGAGGAGTACAATAAATCAGAGTAAGTGCACCTATCCTTGCCCTAGGCAAGTGGAGACCCTCTCAACAGAAAAATGGCTGAAACAAGGACAGCGTCCTAGCTACTCTGCAAGCTGAAGATGAACTGCGCTGGTGCTGGGGCTGAAGACTGCAAACCCTCCACAATAGAAAACGCTGTCTCTGCTAGTGACAGCGCAGGAAACCCTCCAGACAATAGATCAGCCACTGAAGGCTAGAAAACGCTGTTGAGCCTACCTCTCCCAACTCTGCTCCTCAGATCAGAGTCCTACCAAGTGGATCTGCTCCTGAACACTCAGATCTGACAGATCTGAAGCCTCCAAACCAGATCTGCGTCCTTCTCTCCCTGATCTGCGTCCTCTACTATCAGATCTGCCACCAAACCTTCAGATCTATGCTGGATCTGACAATATCTCTTCAGATCTACAGCCTCTAGGGCTGGATCTGATGTTAACCCTTCAGATCTGGACTAGATCTGCCAATATCTCCTCAGATCTGCAACTCTCCAAGCTGGATCTAGGGCTAAACCTTCAGATCTGCTAGATACAAGACTGGATCTGCAAGTAGCTGCTCAGATCTACCCTTTCCAAGATTGGATCTAACAAGAGGCCTTCAGATCTGCAACCCTATCCTTCAGAAATGGACAGCGTCCTCCCTTCCAGACTTGACAGCGTCCTCCTCCTCACTTGGACAGCGTTCTCCTTGGCCAGAACTGAACTGCGTCCCTCCTTGGACAGCGTCCTCACCCTCCTGAATAAAACTGCGTCCTCTCCTGGGATGAGACAGCGTCCTCTCCTCAATGAACTGCGCAGCCACTAGAGGGCTTCTCCTCCTCAGATTTACTTCAGAAACTGCTGCTGCTCTGCTACTGGAACTGCAAGATACACACGGTGAAACAGACATGCTACGATACCAGCATGTCCTTTTGGGGATACTTGCTGTCCCATGATGGTAACGTTGCCCTTCCCAGAATGCTCTGGACAAACGTTTCCCATTCTTTAGAGATAACATTCAGGGCCGTCCTCACTAGGATCCCTTCATCTAGATTAGCACCCATGCCAATCAGCTGGTCACAGATAGCTTGAAGTCGGAAGAGGAATGGATCTATCTCTTTACCCTTCATCATTTGGAACATCTGCATGTGATTCTCAAGAAGCATCCTTCTTTGCATCGAGCCTCCTTGGTACATCACTTCCAAGGCTGACCACATGTCATGTGTTGTATTCTTACCAGCAATATGAGGAATCACGTGGTCCTTGACTCCGTCTATGATCAAACGCTTCGTCCGCACTTGATTTTCTTCATACTTCTTGAGTGGATCTGCATTAGTTGGTACATCAAGTGTCTTCTCTGCATGATCTTTGAGACCATACTCATCCAGAACTGAGCGGATTCTGGCTTTCCAAATAACAAAGTTGGACATCCCGTCCAATTTGTCTTGATCCCTCAGTCCATATCAAGCCATCTTTGCTCAAATCTGAAGAAAACAGTACTTCTCCCTCTGGATCTGGGTTTCTTGGTGACTAGAAACCCTCTAGTAACTGCTTCTTGCTCAAATCTGACTTCCCTTCCGGAAATCTTCCACCAAAACTCAAACGGACAGTATTCTCCGATCCTCCTGTTCGAATCTCAGATCTGTTTGGCTCAGATCTGCTGAATAACTATCTTCCCCCTGCCTTTGTTTCCTTAGCTAGGCACAATTCTGCACCTACAGAATCTCTACCAGACTAGCACTGTTGAAGATCTGAAGCACTGCTTCCGGATCTTGGAAATTTTTTCTGAAACAAGAGAAGTGACTGGACAGTGTCCTCCTGGCTGGCCCAACACAGTCCCAGCGCTGCTCAGAAGTGGACTGCGTAACACCAGACTGGGTGACGCAGTCCTTATGCTGCCCTGGGAAGTATCTGCACAAGCCTAGAGGCCTTCGGCAGCTTCAACATTGTCTCCTGGATTTGCTTTACCTTGCTGTCAAGATGCCCTTTCCGGATCTGCTGCTTCTTCTACCACCCTGCACAAAAAATATTTCTTCAGCTGATTTGCTGGAAATTCAGCTTGATCTGCTATCGCTCTGATACCATGTGAAAATTCTACTACAGTGTATTGGTTTATTTCCTCCTACTTGATTAATTTATACAAGTTATTTCCAGAAATTAGATTCAGAAAATATCGAAAATAAACACAACTACAACCTACACATGAACATCATTTACTGAATAATTCACTCATGCAACAAAGTGACACATGGATTTTGGACATAAGTCCCTGGAAAAACCCAAAGCGGGAAAACCAGTTCAGCAAATATGAGGGTTTTATTATTAAGTAGTTTTGAGCACAGCAAATCTAGGTTCCAATCTTGGAAAACCTGACAGAGAATAAAAGATATCAAATCTGCAGCTAACCTGAAGATCTAGTTAGTAGTGCCAAATATTTCACTGATCCACACCCTCAAACGGGATTTACAAGACTAAGCCCGGATCTAACCCTAGAAACCCTCAGCGCCGCTTCTGAAGCCCCAGCATTGCCCTGGAGGGACTACATCAGCCTTTACATGGATCTAGGAGGGCCTCTGCGCTATATTTGCTGCTCTATGTGGCTCTAAAGCCTCTCTACGCTGTCCTTGAGCTGCTCCCCTTGCCTCTTGCTATCTCTTGGCCCCGGAATCAAAACATTCACTTGGCCAATACTACCCCTAACTGCAAGAAATTCCACTAGAAATTCTTAGCAAACCCGCCCTAGAATTCCAGATCTATTCCTCAATTCTACAAAAATTGTGTCTTAACTGACCCTCAAGCCTTTCTCTTATACTTTTTCGTTGAACCCTTAAACGGCCAAGATTAAATCATCCATCAATGTTTGAGATTAAAACACTGCTTGATCCATGTGACTTAAGACAATTTAAGCACATGTGTTAATTAATTCACATTAATTATTTTATTTTCCTAAGTTAGACTTAGGAAATCCATTAAAAATAATTAATTATTTGAATAACTTGAACACAACTTGAAATTTCTTAAATCCATTTCTGGGTCTTGTAGATCAAGCGTACTCTAGTCCCTCCACAAAATTTGGGAGCTTAGAGCACAACTGATGCTACTCCAAATACACAAAATCTCAACAATAACATCACCCTAGCTGGTGACGTAGGCTCTGCGTGAGCCCCTCTAGTGACTGTGTCACCCCTTCCTGTGCCTCTTTCTGGTTCAACACTGACACTCGGGATAGCTGCCTTCCTGCAAGAAATTTTCTTCATCCTTTCGCTGATGGCTCTAGCTCTACTTGATTTGCAACAGTTCTGATACCATGTGAAAATTTATGAATCTAAGTTACAGAAATCCTACTGCAGAAAACTTATTTACATTACCTACTTGTTTTCAATAAATTAACAAGTTATTTTCTGAATACATCAAGAAAATATTAATTCAAATGCACTGCAGCCTACACAACTATACAGATCAAGTACTGAAAAATAAATGAGCCATTCAAACAAAGGACACATTTATTTTCGGACATACGTCCCCGGAAAAACCCAATGCAAGAAAACCGGTGCAGCAGTTCTAAGGGTTTATATTATTAAGCAGTAGTAATCTGAGTACATCTAGGGTGCCATAATTCGGCTCACCCAACAAAGAATATCCTTGGTAGACAGAAATAAATCGTGAGTTTTACCACACACTGCAAGTCCCGGCTGATCCAGATCAGAAACTGGTGAAACCCCAGCTGCCTCTGCGCAGTAGATGCGTAGGCCTACATGGGTCTAGCTGAAGACTACGTCACCCCTTCTCTGCATTGATCTACCTCTCAGTGAATCGAGTTTCAGCCCTGCCGAGATAGAAACCCTGACCTCCAGCAATATCTGGACCATCCCTTGGAGCCACTGCACAGCCCCTGCGTGAGCCTTCCGTGGGCCTGTGTCACCCTCTCTGGGGTTTGCGTCACCTCTCCTCGTGGCTGCGCTGTTTCCTCTGTTGTCTCTACTGCCTCTTTGCAATGTACTCTTGGTCCTCCAACCAACAACTGCTTCTACCCCTCACTGCTGCACTGAATCACTCAAATTTGATCTTTGTCTGACCACTGCTCCATAAGAAGAATTCGATCTCTAGATTCATACTCTGTGTGTGTTCTCCAACTAACCCTCAAACTTTCCTTTATACTTTTCCTATTGAGAAATCAACGGTCGTGATCTAATCCTTAATCAACGGCTAAGATTAAATTAGACTTGATCCTCGTCACTTAGAAGCTTCTCACCCACATGTTTGAATTAATTCACTTTAATTATTTTAATTCCTTAAGTTTTAACTTAAGCTCCATTAAAAATAATTAATTATTTGAATAACTTAAGCTCCAGGTGGAATTTCTCCAAACGATTTCTGGGTCTTGGAGATTTCATGTGTTTTAGTCCCTCCACAAAATTTCAGAGCTAGAGCACATCCGATGCTACCCAAAAATCAACATAAACTTAATCTCTTAGAAACTCATATCATATAACTTCTCATTAGGGACCACTCCCCTTAGCTTACCTAGGAGAGAGCTTTAACGGAGAGAGTTGGGAATAGGTGACCACCCCATCTCTTAGTTTTGCCACCAAACCACACCTTGTGGGGTTAAGGGCTTTTCTCATACTAACTTAGGTGTGTGTGCAATGCGTCAACAACAACTCAAATTGACTTGACAACTTTGGTTCACAAGTCTTGCAACTCAGAGTTGGCCATCTATCTATAAAAGACAAAAAAAGACTAAAGCATTAATTTTGTTCGTTTTTATTGTCCAATATCAAAATTGACTAGTAGACTTGTCCCCTCTCCAAAATCCATTGCATTTTGTACGATGTAGTAGTCATCTATGTACTTTGAAATGTGTTATTATTGAAGATCTGCATCATATGATAATTGTAAACTCCCATATTAATGCAAAATGTCTTTTGACTTTCACATAAATTTTGTGTATTTAAATATATCTTAATTTCCCGAATTGACTCATGAGCTTTTCACAAGTTTGTGTCAACTTGTACTCTTTAGTCTTACTAATTTATTCTCTGAGTTGAGTCTGGTTCATAGGATATATATAGCCATTTTTGCTAACTGAACTTACCAAGTCTTCATAGAAACATGGCTTTTGTTGTTTGCATTTCATTCTTCTATTTTGGGTGGCATTATGATGAAATTGAATGAGTTCTTCTTAGAAACTAGAATATATTTTATCTTAGATTGATCTTGTTGTGTGCTTATTTCTCTCACAATGCAAATACACATCTTATAATGAATTACAGCATTCCCTCATTAAATACATGAGAAGATACTATGCTGTTTAATCAGCACAAAAGAAACAAATAGGATCAGCTTTGTGTGATGGATTTGGATATGTTGAGTAACGGGAATTGCTTTGATAATCTATCAGGGTAATAAGTATTGGATTACAAGGGCATTGGGAAATGGTGAATAACTATTAATGTTCATGGTGTTCATGGTGATCCATTTTTCCTTAATGGTGTAGACTTTTGGGTTAAGTCATTCTAAGGTTCTACTTCTGATGTTGTATACGTAGAATTAAAGCTGATCAACAGTGTAAATTGCTGCTCTCTTCTATTTCCATGCTGCAGGGGAGAATTTGATACATCAAGATGAAAGCACCCCAAATGTCACAAAGGACGATGAGTCTGCTATACATGATTTCCATATAGCTGAGGCTACAAATCAGCAGCATGAAGTCTCTCAGTTATGTGAGGAGAAGGAGAATATGATACATCAAGATTACAGCACCCTGGATGTTGCAAAGTATGATCAGTCTTCTCTACATGATTTTCATACAGCCGAGGTTACAAAAAGCAACATGAAGTCTCTGTGAGGAGAGGGAGAATATGATACATGAAAATGACAAGGCCCCAAATGTTGCGAAGGATGGTGAGTCTGCTACACATGATTTCCATACAGATGAGGTTACAAAACAGCAATATGAAGTCTCTCAGTTACTTGAGGACAAGGATCCTATCAGGATGTCTATGTCTATTTGACAAGTTCTCTAGGTAGCATCATACCAATGAACACTTCAGATATCCTGCTGAAATAAAATTTGCAGTTGTACATCATAATTCTGAGCCACTTCAGTCACTTAGTCTCTGCTTTTTAAAATGTTGTTTGCTGCACTGCACTTGTGATCTATGTTCTTCATCAAGCATTATAAATGTAAAATATGCTTGGACGGTAATATCCACTATATCACGCATGTGCATGTCCATCTCTTCTGACATGTGAAAAGTTGAATGGAGAAATCATTTTTTGGTCTTTGATACAAAATATAGAAATTCTTGTCCATTCGAAACAAACAGTGAAGTCTTTGATAGTTGCAAGTCAAAGGGTCAGCATGTAGAGAGAATTGTGGTCGAGACATAGTACTTACACAATCTTACTTTATGCAGTGGTCTTTAAACATGGCGTGTTCCTATTTTTCTACTACATTTTGGTTATGTATCTGCTAGCCATTCTTTCCAAGGCATCTCATGGCCACTTTATGTAATAATACTTTTAACTTGTCAGTGGCTATTCAATGAAATATGTTCAAATCCTCTTCTTCATTTGGGCATTGTTATGGAGTGAATGACTGAATTTTATTGTATATGTTTGGAAGGGTGGGATTTTTTCTTTTTCTTGGCTACGTAAGGAAGACTTCTGATGGCAAGTGTTGTTTGCTTTATTGTATATTGAATTGTCAGTCCCCTTTTGTTTACACAGAATCGGGAGATGATAACATCATAAGTTTGCTACCTTATGAGCTTGCCATCATATATGTGTTTTACTTCAAAGAGATGCTCCATTGTTAAGTCAGCATGTTTTTCTTATTACGTCTTCCTTGTTATTATATTACTTCTAGTTTCATGGTAACTTAATCATCGTGCACTGTACTTTCCCCTGTTTGCTTTATTGTATATCGAATTGTCAGTCCCCTTTTCTTTCCACAGAATCTGGAGATGATAACATCATAAGTTTGCTACCTTATGAGCTTGCCATCATATATGTGTTTTACTTCAAAGAGATGCTCCATTGTTAAGTCAGCATGTTTTTCTTATTATGTCTTCCTTGTTATTATATTACTTCTAGTTTCATGGTAACTTAATCACCATGCACTGTACTTTCCCCTGTATATCAAAACAACTTTCAGGGTTATGTATATTTCTTGTTTATAGAACAACATTGGGATTGTAAATGCAACAGCACTAAGAATATTTTTTGTTTATATTGTTTATAGAAGATTGGGATTTTTCATAATGTTACAATTGCATTTTGGTTGGCCCTGTATACACCTAGAAATGTGCACACACATGGACAATTTCATTAAATTCCATATTTGGCCATATCGACAAGACTCATATATTAAAGCATTTGTCTATGTGTTCCTACAAATGCACACACACAGGCACAAATCCACTAATTGTTGTATTTGGCCATATGGACAAGACGATCAAATCATTTGTGTTAGGCAGTAAACCTCAAAACAATTAACATGGTGTCTTGAAGTTGGAGTTTTCTGGAAACAAACTTTGTCCAAACTTTTGACACAGTTTGTTTCCAGAAAACTCCGATAGCAATGACTAACTGTGAAAATATAGGCACTCGTATGATGTCTTCCAGTTCAGGATTGTACAAAGATTGGATTTAAGAGGGTGAATACAAATGTCTCTTCTACCAAAAACCTATATCGAAGTAAGAAAAAAATGAGGGAAAGCAAGGTATAGAATAAAATTTATGTGGTTCATTAGACTTAGACTTATTTGAGAATATATAATAGGGTTTACAATCGGGAAGGAAAGAACAAAGGGGGATGTGGACTCTTTAACCTTATGTTATTATTTCATGAATTTCTTAACCACAATCTATTAATGTAGAAAAATTACCTTTGTCAACTACACAGTTGAACAAAAGGTTCAACTGTGACCTTCCTTCATTGAAATGGCAATCCCTATGGTTATGTCTCAGCTACCATATGTTCACTAATCTGTCCAATTTAACCCAGGTCCCATATGTTCACTAATCTGTCCAATTTAACCCAGGTCCCAAACTAATGAATGTAAAAGGCAAGAATGTGAAGGAAGAATGCAGTGAATGTGAACAAAACCTATCGTAAGGAGCATAGTCCCACTGCTATCTTAATATCATAATGGACTTGAATTGAACTTCCCCAACCCCCACCCAAATTGAATGATTTGATTGCTACGAACAATTCCAAATCACAAAAGAAGTTAGTAATTGTTGTTGAAAATCTAGTATCGGATAAAGGACCCTAAAAGCAAATATTTAAAGGAAAACCTCTTTGGGCTCTTGCACTAGGGACAATGACCTAATTACATTCAATCACTACAAAAGTAAGTTAAAATTCATACCTCAGATCAATATCACAAATCCCCTTATGTTGTCCTTCATAGCTTGCATCAAGACTTCCTTTAAAACCAATATCAAAGTATTGTCAAGAATACGTAGAAAAATATGAAGGGTTTGCTACAAAAGTCTGCTCCAAATTATTCGAGGTTTGTGTAGAATTTCCTTGAAATTCTGCAATTGCTTGAATGACAAATCTGAACACAATTTCGTTGCATCAAGACACAACACTCCTCTACTTAAATTTGCAATGGAATAGAACCAAAAGCAAAAAAACTATGACACACAATAACACAGTAATTTTTCTAAGGAACCCAACTAGGAAAACCCTTTGCTTTGTTGTAGAATTGTATTGTCAAAAATTGAGCAAATTGACTTCATTATAAGGCAATCTGTTTCAGTAGAGAATACACTTATCTCATTGCTTGGACTAGGCTTGATACCTCCCTGCAAGAAACCTGACCCAACTCCTAAATGTTTGCGTTGTCCAACCCCTATTTCCTTGTGGTGGAAATCTCCTATTTGCTAGTGCAATAGTAGCTCCTATTTCCTAGTGTAATAGTGGCTCCTATTTCCTAGGAATTTCTCCTAATTCCTTGTGCACTTCCACAAGGAAATTTTCTCTCACAAATATGCATATAGGATTTTCTCTCTCAAATATGCATATAGGTTTCTCCTTGATACACTCTTCCCACAACAGGCTCTCATACAAAACTCGTGCTCAACAATAATAATTACAATGGTTTCTTCATCCTCCTTTTATGCAATTCTATCATGCTAAAATTGGCAAGTGTAAATTTAGAACTCGGGCTTGTGATTGATTTGTTAACTGGGTTGAATTGGCTCTTCTAACTCATCCTACCTTAATTTAAAACTAAAGTTGTCTAACTCGTCCACTTCAAAACTTGAACTCGCACTTGGAGATCGACTCAAGTTCCTCTCCAACTCTACGCATGAGTCAAATTGTCACCATGAACTCGTCATATCAACTCATCATATTTGCTCAAACTCGTGCATACTAAAGGAAGGATTGTTTGTGGTCTTTCTTAACTAAGGCATAAGTCAAGAAGACCTTTCTCGCTACTATTTTCAACAGTTTGCTCCAGATTATTGAGGTCTGCTACAAGTTTCAAAATTTGCTCCAATAATATTTGAGGTCTGCTACAAAAGTTATGATCTGCCCCAAAGAATATTTGCTTCAAGCTTCTTGTATCAAAGTCCTTGTAATTGTATTAGAGTTACTCTTAAACTCAACTTAAACCATTAGCATTATGCCTCAGGATTCAAACGAGTGAAGTGACAAAAACTCTTAGCAAGATACCCTAACATAGGTCTCGGATTCTTGTTTTATATTAGCTAAAACAGGCCTTAGATTAGTTGAAGAGGCTATGTCAAAAAGACCAAAGTAGAGTTCTAAACAAGTTGTGAAATCAGTCCTAAAACATCCTCTGATTATACTTCAGGAGGCCCGAAATTCGACCTCAAGTGGTAGGGTACAGAAAGAGGCCTTGGGAGGGAGTCAAATTAGGGCCTTGGGGAAACTCAAAATAGGGCTTCAGACAAGCCTAAACTAAAGCCTCAAGGTGGCCAAAACAGGGCGTTAGGCAGGGGCCACAGATCTATCACAACTTGTGTGGAAAAAGTCGGCAAAAAGTCTCGACTTTTTGAAAAAATCTCGAATTTTTCTGTGAGCCGACTTTATCGGCCGACTTTTTCATCCCTGAAAAAGTCCCGATTTTATCCTCGAAGTCTCGACTTTTTGCCGATTTTTTCCAAAACATCTTGAGTGAGGTAGTTTCTTTAATAATTTTTTTTTTGGAAAATTTGGGATTTTTTCCAAAAATGAATATTTTTGTATCTTTTTAGTTTTACCGAATTTTTGCCGACTTTTTCAAAAAACTCCCAACTTTATCGAGTTTTTCAACTTTTGGACCCTTGCCGATTTAATCCCGACTTCGACTTTTTCCACATTGATCACAACCACCGTTCAAAATGTGTCCAAAATTGGTGTGAAGTCTTCCTCAGACAACTCCCGACATATGATTTTCTTTTCCTTAATCTCGGCCTTTCGTCAAATATTCAACAAAGCTTCAGACCTCGAATTATTCCTTCAATCTCAAACAGATCATGGAATTTTCTTGCCCAGATTTTCCCACGTCTCGGGCTATAAATAATGGTTGAACAGGCCTATTATGGGGCCAACATGATCCTTTGAAATACTTTTCTAGAACAGAGGCGACCTAAACAAATCCAATAATTATATTTTGAAAAGGAACATTTATTTGGAGCGAAATTGAAAGAGGAGAATTGAATTGTTTAGAGGGGAATTTGTAAAACCTCAAAAATCATTTTTTTGACATTCGTAGATTCTCCTTTTAAGGCTGACTTTGATAATGGATTTAGGTCTATCTGAATCTCCTTCTAAGGGTAGAAATATAATATTAAAGCTACGAATATGATATGGCGCAAACCCATTCATTTGGGGCATCGATATTAAAAAATTCATCTCTTTAACCGGAGGATCCACAAAAAAATGCCACCTATCAAACGAAATGGCATGACCGGGGCTATCAATCTAGGAGGCCCTTGTAACCAAATTATCTTGATTTGTGCACACAAATCATAAAGGAACGTTAACCCATTCACCCTTTGACATCAATGGCAATTTTTCCAACAATTTATCCTTTCACTTTTAGAAAAATTAAACATACATGCCCTAAAACAAGTTTGACTTTGAGTGTTATACAAGACAAGAGGTTACAAACCAACCTCATAGCTCAAAACAGTAAAATAATGCGATAAATGCCCACATGTGGGTCGATATACTCTATAAGAATGACATCATCTCCTTCTCAAACAATAAAACAATGCTATAAATGCCTACCTGTGGGTTGTTATACTCTATAAGCATGACATCATCTCCTTTTTTAGCAATAAATGCCACAACAAGGTGTGGAATGGGCTAATAAAATGTTCCACCGTCGAAATCAACTTCAAACCCAGAGGGGAAACCTCAAGAAGTGCCATAAAGTGTCTCCATGTCCAAAAACCATGCTTTGGGTGCCCTACGTCACCCTCTCAAGGGCTAGATGGGTGATGTAGCACTATCTCTCTCCAACAGTGGGGCTCCAAGAATGAGTATAATTCTTCCCTTGTCATCCTAGGGATGATCATCGTCATCTGGAATTTGAAACAGTGTCAAGGCCATCCCGGGGGCATCCTAGGTTTTCTAAGTACATCGAGTAAATCCAACACCAAGCGAAAGGATTTGAATGTTTCAGCATATAGGAGTACTTCATAGTGTCAATCATTATATGGAACCATAAAAATGTCCAATGCTTTGCTTTGGAGGGGCAATGCTACATCTGCAAGGTCATCAATGCTCTCTGGAAAGTGCAAAATGGCCCAGGCAATGTTGTGTATGGGAATGATGTAAGGTTCCCTTGTTGGAAATACTGAGAGGGGGGTGAATCAATATTTCTTTTCAATTGTTAATTTTACTAGTTAGATCACTTATTTAGAACATAAAATGAAAAATGATGGAATAGATACTTTTATTAATTTATTCTTTTACAATAAGTAAAGTACAATAATGATATAGGGCTCCAACCCTAGATGAAGACTCCAATCTTTCAGGCTCCAACCTGTATTGTGCCAAGCACTGACTTGGTCTTTCCAAGGCTCCAACCTTGTCAATTTGAGGCACCAACCTCTAGGGCTCCAACCGTATCTCTGGTACAGGCTCCGACTTGGTTTCTTGAGGACTCCAATCCTCTAGGGCTCCAACCCTATCTTCCAAGCCACCAACCTTGTCTCTATGAGGCTCCAACCGCTTGGGCTCCAACCCTCAACTTCACTTCGTCAAAATATGTTTGGTTATTCTTCACGACTTCCAATGTCTTCTTCAACAAGCTCTGACAATCATCATTTTCCCCATCACTTAATCTCCACATCACATCATCAATGAAAAACTTGTCTGCTCATGAAGGCGTCTTCACAACTCTTCATGTTACCCAACCAAAGATCTCCAAGTTACGTCATGATGGCTAATGCATCATGGTCTTCAACATTATCTTCAATACCTTCAAGGTGTCTACAAAAGGAAGTCCAAGTTTTGCACCTTCTCTAAGCCTCTTCAAGGGCTCCTCAAAATATCTTCAATCTTCTTCAAGATCACTTCATAAATACTTCAATCAAAGTCTTCAAAGCCCTTCACTAACTTTGATAAGTGATGTACTTACCTTGACCAAATTCTTCACTATTCTCTTCTTGATTTTGGATTCACTATTTCTTCACTGTACTTTGTCCACCATTTGACTTCGCTACTAATGATTCACTGCTCATTGATTTTCATTCATTGTTCTTGGTTCCAAAACTCAAATCTCCATGCTCACGACAAGTGATCAAGAAGGCTTCTTTCGTTCTATTCCATAATGTTGCTATTTTGCAATCCTTGTCATCATTCAACAATGCCATATTGACATCAATGACAACCTCGATTAACAATCTCCCCCTTTGTCATTGATGGAAATATTCTTTCCCTTCAACGTTCTCTCCCCCTTTGACATCAATGGAAAACAGGGTGCCTAAGTACTCCCGCTATCAAGCTACTTCTCTTCATCATATTTTCTTCATCAATAATAGTTCTTCATAGATATGTTGCTCGCTCTATTATGGTGTTCTTAATTCTGGAAAGGAGGTCCATGATAGATGTGTTTACATTTCATCATGTGATGAACCAACTCCTTCTGCCTGCATAAACTCCTCTTGCTCAAGAGATATTGTTGGCTTTGTGATCTAATGGAAAACATCTTCAACAATGGTTCACTAGATGAGAGGGGATTATGTTCTTCAATGCTCCCGACAGATGATCTAAAAGATGATTGTCCATGTATGGCCCTATTGCAGAATGATCACAAGCTCCCCCTAACTATATGCATGGTCTCCTTTTTGGCAGATTCTTACCATCAAATACTTCGAATATCACATCTACCAAGGATGCCTTCATCATATCAACAACATGTGGTGATGGCTGGAGTGTTCAAGACACTTTCAGATCCAACTTGCTTCCTTCTCCATACTTGTGTAACTTTCTTCTTTGGGTTGGTTGTCATGGTTTTAGCTTGTTTAGGAACCCAAGTCAAGTTACAATCACGTGCCATATGTCCAATGTTATGGCAATTGAAGCACTCTATCTTATTCATGAATGAAAGATCATGACTTCTTCTTGCAAAGTTTCTTCTAGGAAACTGATGGGGACCATTATATTTGTCCTTGTGGTATGCCCTATAATCCTTTGCCATGTGCCCAAAATTTGTACAAGAATAACAATAACCGAAAAATATACTTTTGTACCTCAGAGGATGGAAATTGCCTTGATGTACTTCTAAAATAATTCTGTCTTGGGATCTTTTGCTCAAATTTGTTGCCTCTAGCATTCTTGACACCATCAACATATCTTCTTGGAGTAGGGTTTCTTACAATGTCATCTTGACTCTTCTTCTTTCCTTTGCTGGAACTGGGGGCATCAATATTCCTTCCAAGCTTTTCCACATCCTTGTTGTTTGAAGCATTAGGGATTGCATCATTCTTGTTTGAAAATTCACATGCATAACCAAGACCCGATTTATCAAGAGGAGATCTTTGATGACTCAAGATGTCATCTAGGGTTTGGGAGCTCTTTAGGCTCTTGTTCAGATGATCAACTTCCTTTTTAAGGATATCAATTTCTTCTTTCATTTTCTTGCATTCTTCATCCTTCTTTGATAGATCAATCTCCATTTCTTCCTTCATCTTGGTTGCTTCACATGATTGGGCCTTGAGAAGTTTGATGTCTAGTTTTAGTTTGAAGATTTCTTCATCCTTTTCTTCTAGTTGGCATGTCATGGTGTTCCTCTCCTTTTCTTCTTCATCAACTTGTCCTTCTATGAATGCCAAAGTTTCATCACCCTCTCGGCTCCTTGTGCTTGTTTCCTTGCTTCTTCTAGTTGAGATCTAAGAGAAGAGACTTCTTCCTTGTATTGACCAATCTCTACTTCAAGATTTTTCAAGCTCTTAAGTCTTTGTTCAAGGTGGCTTGAAAAAATTTCTTCCTTTTTTTTTTCCTTATCCAATTGATTTGTCATGGATATGACTTCTTCATGATGCTTTCTTTTGTTTTGATGAAATTCCTCTTTAAGTTTGGTAAACTCCTCATCTCTTTCTTGTACTTAAAGCTTGACAAAGTCAACTTCCTTCCTTGTCTTGTCTTGGTTACCATCTTGTGCTTTCTTCTTAAGTTCTTCATTTTCCTTTTTAAAAATGTTAATCTCTTCCATGGAAGCCATAATTTTACTCAGGAGATCTTCGTCAAAGTCTTCTTTGTTCTCTTCATCTTCTAGGTCTTCTATAGCCTTGTTGTCATCTCTCTTATCTTCAGCTTCCTTGATGGATTCTGGACTTCTTTCTTGTTTTCCATCATCTTCTTGACTAGAGATCATTGTCAACACTCCTTTTGAGTGAAGATCATGAAGTTTGTCCCATATGACTTTTGTTGACGAACATTTTTCAAAATTGGCTTTCACAGAATTTGGTAACCCATTCAAAATTGCCTTCATTGATCTTGTATTATACTCCTTGGATTCTTCATCCATAGTGTCATTAGTAATCACTGATTTCCAAACTTCAATTCCTTTAGTCTTCAAGAAATTCCTCATTCTTGCCTCCCATCTATCAAAATTTCCATTTAACAATGAAGCCTTCGCAAATTTATTGACTTTAATTTCGATGGTTGAGGAAGACACATCTTTAGGAGGATTTGAGACTTTCTTCCTTGGCTTTGCCATTTGTGTCCTAATGATCAACCTTCAAGCTATTAGGCTTCGAGTGAAGGTACTGGCTCTGAAACCAATTGTTGGAAATACTGATAGGGGGGTGAATCGATATTTCTTTTCAATTGTTAGTTTTACTAGTTACATCACTTATATTTAGAACACAAAATGAACAATGATGGAATAGATACTTTTATTAATTTCTTCTTTTACAATAAGTAAAGTACAATAATGATATAGGGCTCCAACCCTAGATGAAGACTCCAATCTTCCAGGCTCCAACCTGTATTGTGCCAAGCACTGACTTGGTCTTTCCAAGGCTCCAACCTTGTCAATTTGAGGCACCAACCTCTAGGACTCCCACCCTGTCAATTTGAGGCACCAACCTCTCGGGCTCCAACCCTATCTCTGGTATAGGCTCCAACCTAGTTTCTTGAGGACTCCAATCCTCTAGGGCTCCAACCCTATCTTCCAAGCCACTGACCTTGTCTCTATGAGGCTCTAACCGCTTGGGCTCCAACCCTCAACTTCACTTCGTCAAAATATGTTTGGTTATTCTTCACCGCTCCCAATGTCTTCTTCAACAAGCCCTGACAATCATCAGTTTTCCCATAACTTAATCTCCACGTCACATCATCAATGAAAAACTTGTCTGCTCATGAAGGCGTCTTCACAACTCTTCATGTTACCCAACCAAAGATCTCCAAGTTACGTCATGATGGCTAATGCATCATGGTATTCAACGTTATCTTCAATACCTTCAAGGTGTCTACAAAAGGCAGTCCAAGTTCTGCACCTTCTCTAAGCCTCTTCAAGGGCTTCTCAAAATATCTTCAATCTTCTTCAAGATCCCTTCATAAATAATTCAATCAAAGTCTTCAAAGCCCTTCACTAACTTTGATAAGTTATGTACTTACCTTGACCAAATTCTTCACTGTTCTCTTCTTGATTTTGGCTTCACTATTTCTTCACTGTACTTTGCCACCATTTGACTCTGCTACTAATGATTCACTGCTCACTGATTTTCATTCATTGTTCTTGGTTCCAAAACTCAAATATTCATGCTCACGACAAGTGATCAAGAAGGCTTCTTTCGTTCTATTCCACAATGTTGCTATTTTTCAATCCTTGTCTTCATTCAACAATGCCATATTGACATCAATGACAACCTCGATTAACATCCCTCAAAACCTCTAATGTTGTATGAACAACCACCTGGAAAAACAATCTCAAGTGAAAGTGAAAGTAACCAATCATTAAGGACAATGACCATATGAAAACCATTTGGCAATTACTAGGGGGGATGAATTAGTAATTGTGTCTTTCAATTATTGAATTCAATTTAATTTCATTTCTCAAGAATTTTCTTTTGTAACTAATGGCTTATGTATGATTTCAACTTTTAGTTGTTCCTGTTGCAATTACCAAAGAGCTATTTATATATATAAACAAATTCAAAGGCATGCACACAAGAGAGACATTCAACGTTCAACGCATGAAGACACCAAATGTAAGTGGAAACCCATAAATGTAGAAAACTATGAATTTTTGGCTGAAAGTGATGCGAAGACAAGCTCTACTCCCCTATTACATCAAGTTTTTTGTAGGCTCCAACCTACATGAGGGTACTACCTCAAGTATTTCTTCAAGCTTCAACTTACAAGGAAGCTCCAACTCCCACTAATTTCCTGCAGACTACAACCCACAGGAGGCACCTACCTCAAAAGGCTACAACATGTTCTTTATCAAGTGATAACTTGAAAGGAGAACACAATCTCTTAATCAAGGTTACAAATCAAATTTTTTGGTTACCTGTTGATATTTGTCTTTGTTCTACAATTAGTATCTATTCTCTTTTCTACTGCTTGTCCTCTCTGCTTCCCTTCTTCAAGTTTGTTCTCCTTTTGCTACTCTTTCTCCTCCTCTTTTCTCCTTATCAAGGATTTTCAAGAGCTCTCATATACAAATGTTAATTTAGGAAAAAAAAACTCCAATCTCATTCAACAATGCATCTTTTATAAACATGGTTCTTTGATTGTTTGCATTTTATATAATAATTTGAAATGTGGAGATGTCTCTTGGTATTCCAAGACTATATGCATCTCATCTCTTCATTTTTAGTTGTGTTTAATTCGGGAAAATTTTTCTTTGTATTGTTTGTTGATTCAGAAAATTCATGGTCAAAATTTTATCATTACAAAGGACAAGGTTTAGATGACTAAATATGTTGTAACGTGGGTTGGAAGAAGTTGCAGTGCACTATTATCTAGGTTAACACATGTTTTACATTAGATACCTACGTTATAATGTCGGTTATACACTAAAGACCTGTGTTATTGTTGTAAAGGTCTAAAAAATATAAATTATATTATTCAACTGGTTATGTTCAATCACAATCACGTGTTCTTCAATCTTTGTACTCTGGTTATTTGTTATTCAAGCTTTGTTTTCCGGTCCTTATGCGCCATTATGTTTGAAGAAATCAATAATGAACAAGCATCAATGTAATCATCAACTGTGAAACATCAAAGCCTTTGCACATCACATCACTGAATCGACATTTTCTTGCACATCAAGCAATCAACCTTGCATTATAAAGAAATAAACACTAGCAATCAGCCTTGCAACAATCCACTAAGAAATCCTCTTCATTAATATGAAAATCTCATCAACATACATGACACACCTCATCAACAAGACCATAAGAATATGACAAACCCATTAATCATCAACCAACCCAAGCCTCATTAGCATGGCAGATCCCATCATCATGGCAGACATCATTTGACATCAATTCCAACATTTCCAACCTTCTCCTCCTTTTGCATTGACGTCAACACTATGCTCCTCCCCTAAAAGTCATCATTATTTTTTCTTTTGATAGTTATTTCTCCTTTCAGCCTCATTTCCAATGTCAATACCTCCCCCTTTGACATCAATGGCAAGGGGTTTTGTACGAAAATATGACAAGTCTTTGTATTTAGGGTCAAGAAATATTCAGTCATCACTGATCTTTGCTAACGGATTTGATAGGGATTAGCTCCTTGTGAAAGAAATCAAGTTTTGTAAATATCATTGTACTTGATTTAGTTATATTTTTAATATATGAACTAGATTGCACCCTTATTGTTTGAATGAATGAAAGGAATACCATTATATTTATGTTATTTATTGCACAGGCCAACAAAAGTATTATAAAATGTACTTCAATGATGTAAAATACTAGATGTGATCACAAAGTGTACTCTAAAATACCACAGTACCAATTAAAGTTCAAACTAGAGATAAAGTTTAACATGTTTTACATCTTCTGATTATGAAAGATAACTTGGCACTCACTATGCCACTATTATTTACTAAAGAGAGGGAGAGAAAGTATTACTTGTTTTATGTGTTAACCATCTCAATTGGATCACTATGATAACCTCAATTCATCATTTAAATGTCTCTAAAAAGAATTTCACATCTTCAATACTATATCTTTTGTGCTTTGTTATTCATATTTCACCCATGCCTTGGGCTAAGTCCCGGTATCATCTTCTTAGAGCTATGTATATCATTGTTTTGGAGCATTGACACATATTTTTACTTACCAGAGACATTAATCTTCAGATTTTGTGACCATTAAGCTATTAATAGCATAAAATACTAAGCATAAAGGAAAACAAACACTATGTGTATATAATATTATGAATCCTTCCATCGACTTTGCACAAATTTTGACTAGCATAACATGAGAACCAACTATTCTGACAAAATAGACTATGACTAGGCATCCCATTTTCTTTTCCTTATGCATATAGAGGTCATGTACTATGAAATATCGAATAGATTATGGGATGTCAACTTGCAATGGTGTGATACTTTCATATTTTTGTTCAATTGATATGATAGTTTTGAGTATACCAACCTGGTGTTCTAACTCCACCGTATTTTCTCTTCGAAATCATCAAGAATTAGGAATCAGAAACATTTTGTCAAGGTGTCATATAATGATTGATGTAGAATGGTCAACCTCTTCCCATGTCATACCTCAGTCCGTTGACTTATTCAATTTTTTTAACACATTTAATCCATTCAACCTCTATCCTTCCTCTGGCAGTCTGTCATCATCTATTTTATTATAGACTTGTGCATTTCCATTTCCTCTATTGATTTTGTCTATTTGGAAACTATGTTTAATAGTCTCTCTAACACTATTCTTGTTGTCATTATTGTTATGCATTATCTTTCTTTTCTACACTATCGAATCTCCTCAATAGAGTTACAAATATTAACTTTTTTGTTCCCTTGAGTCTCTTTGAGCTACCAATTTCTTGAATGAGTATTTTTCTTGCCTATGAATTTTGAGAATAGTTTGGGGTCGATTTACACCTTATATATCTCTAGGATATATTTGCAAATATTTGATCTTCTTTATGAATCCTCCTCTGCATAAGATGTGTGTATTTTCCTTTGTTTCTCTGCATTGGTCTCCTATCTATGTGTTTGTCCATTATATCTAAGATTATTTCTACGTTAGTCTACTATTGATGCTTGATTTTCATTTGCAACTATTCAAAGTCTCAGTGCTAGTGATACCTCTCTTAATTTTTTCTATTGGTGATGTTTCATTAATTCATTTTCTTCAGTGAATATGTTTCCTTTGCGAGCGATATAGATAATGTTCTTTGTGTATGGTAGAATGTCTTCTTATGCAAATCAAATTTCATCCAATTAAGTCTCTGCGTTAGAAATATTGCTTTGAAACTTTGCTTTCAACTTCTGCGCTAACTCATTGCTTTGGTATTAAGGTGCCATATTTGCTCCATTGGTATTTGATTAATTTCTTTACTAACATCTGTGTTGAATATTTTATTTGTCTTGTACATTATATTAATGTTCTCTATGCAATGTGACATGACCTATGCTGAGAATTTTTGAGGATTTGATGATATCTCTGCGATAGTTTTGGTCTGGCTTCATATTCCTCTATAGTTTGTAAATTTTTATTTTTGAACATGATTCAAAGAATGAGTCACTCTATTAAATGTTGAATTTTCCTCTCCATGACATTGTGGCTCCTTTTATGTGATCAATATGCTTTTGACATAATCAATCTTGTTCATAAGTTTTCTCAGGTTCATTCAAATTGCTTGCATTCACTTGAATTATTGTATGATGATTCATTCATACTCATATACTTTTGGAAATTTGATAACACCTCTGCAAAAAATGACATTTTATATCAGTACTATCATAGCTTATATTCTAGACAGAGACTAGATGTCTTCATATAAATTTAACTTCTACATATATAAATGTATTCATTTGTGAACTTATCACTGTGGTCTGCAATTAATTTTGTTTGGGTGTCATTCATATGACACTTCACATTGAAGACTCCTAGGAACCAGATATATAGATTATGCTCCTCTTGTTTTTATGTCATTACATTTTATTTTTTCATAGATCAGAGAACATCAATTAAGTACATAAGAAATACAATGTAATTTGATGCATAGATCATATATATTTAGAGTCAATAAAATTGAAGAACTCTAAGGAATTCTAACGATGCAAAACAATACTATGAGCTAGACTCATATTCAAAATGGGTCGACTAGGTATGCATAGGGTGTGATATAACATATGCATTATAAGCATGGTTATTTACTTGTAATATGTACGTTTTTGCATAAAATTTGTATCAAAGGATAAAATTATGAATGATGGGTCAAGTTGATATTGTCTTTTCATAATGAAGATGGCTTCGTTCTGCAGATATATGTTGATATTGTTCATGTTGCTTCTTTGGCTTCCTCAAAGCCTCATCACTTAAATATTTCATTATTCTTCTAGTCTTCTTGTTGATGTTCATATACTTTTGTTGCTTCTATATAGTCTCCCCCTTAGATAGTGCATTCTTTTTCATATTCTCTACAGTCTTTTGAGGCTCCTCTTTGAAGTCAAACTAGTGAGAAGAGGGAGAATGGATTATGCCCAATGTGTTCCTTATATATTCAAATGGTTCTCTTTCTAGTGGCTTTGAAGTGAATATATATGCTATTTTCTCTTTACTTGATATGTATTCTAACTTCATTGTTTTCTCAACCACCTGTTCTTGGAGGAAGTGACCCTTTATAGGAACATGTTTATTTTTTGAATGAAGCATTATATTCTTTAAGATGTTTATTGCACTAGTATTGTCGCACTTAATAGATTTTGGTTCACTGAAAGTTATCAAGTCATATCTTTTGGAGTGTGTTTTATCCACAACACTTGTGTGCAATAAGCAACAATTACTATGTATTTGTCTTCTTCTGTAGATAGATATATTGAGGATTGCTTTTTGCTTAACCATGCAACTATTGATTCTACTAAGTAGAATGCACCACCAATTGTACTCTTCATGTCATCTATACAACTATCCTAGTATACATATGTGTATGTTGTCAATGTGAAGTTGTTTCCTTTTGGGCACCATAGTCCATAGTCTGTAGTCCCTTTCGAATGTTTGAATATACTTTTTTGTTCCTAGTAAATGAATTTTTTTAGGTGCTAACTAATATCTTGCCACCAATCTGACTACTAACATTATATTTGGTCTAGAAGTTGTTAGATATAGTAATTTTTCTATTATAGATCTGTAAAGATTCTGGTCAACATCAAGTGCTTCATCATCTGCACACAAATTGCATCCAATTTCCATGGGGGTGGAGATAGGTTTACATTCTTCCATTTAAACTTATTCAACATATCCTTTAGATACGTTTCTTAGGAAATGAATATAACTTCTGTCTGTTGTAAAATTTGCAGCCCTAGGTAAAAGGTAAGTTCTCCAACCATTGTCATCTCAAAATCAAACTTCATCCCTATTAATTTTAGATAACAATGGTATGTTAAATGATTAAGCACAATTTACTTCAATGTTCCTTATAAGCCCAAAATCGATTTCCAATTTAGAAATCACATTAACTTAATTACATTGATAGTAAATGCGGATAGAACATAAACAAAACTGCAGAAGTCAAGCCAAGAAAAGAGGACACAATATTTGACGGATGCTAGGGAAAAACCCCAATGTGGGGAAAATGATTTGATCAAATTCTTCTTATTATTCTTCAATAGTTCAGAAAAGAGAGAGAGTACAAATATCAAAATAAATTTCCCAAAATAGTCCTGTCAAAATCAACAGTCAACAACAGTAAACTGCAGCCCTAACGAGAAAGTCAACGCTAGTCAAAGTGGCTCTAAAATGTCCTCCAAGCAACTCTAATTTGGCCTTCCAAGAGGGTCAAAGTCAACCCAAAAAAATCTATTCAAACTCAATCAAATGTTACTATAAAATCTACGGTTAAACCTGAAGTCAACCCTGGTCAAACAACTCCAAATGCCTCGAAAATAGTGCCAATAAATGCGACCTTCGAAAATCAAATTTCCTGCCTTGAAACTACAGTCAACGGAGGTGGTTTGATCCTTGGTCAATGTTGGTCAATGCTGGTTTGTTTCTTGTAATTCACCCTGCAATCTGCCCAAAAATATTTGACCTCTTGCCACACGTGCGAAGTGAGAGAGAGCTACTCCAAGCTTGTACGAACCAATCAAGAGAGGAGAGAGAAAGATGTGTGATGAGGTGAGTGATGTCCAAATTAGGACAAGGTCATTCTTATTTATACAAATCGTTGAGGGCGAAGAGACACATTTTTTGGGCTTCATGAGTTTAAATTTGACTGAGGCCGACCTTGACAATTTACACATGTTTGAATAATAAATTCAAAATAACACTTCTACTTATTTGAACAATATGATATTTAAATCAATATTGCACCTCTAAAAAATAGGAATCCAATAAAAATATAATCTCCATCATATGAGTTGTCCAAGGTGGAGTTTGGCCATAGTTTCCAATTTTGACACTCCCTCTCAACTAGGGAGAATTCCTCCTACCAATCCATCTGCCAACCTATGCCGTCTATGTCATCCCTGCTCAGCTCTTCTCTGCTGAACCAGGAAGAAGTAATGAAGAATAATTGATCGAGAGTGAGTCATAAGACCTTGCCTCTCTCCACTGAGCCAAGTCAATCTAGAGGTAAAACTTCAATTGATCTCAGATCAATTTGTTTGAACACCATGCACCCTAGCATAAAGAGTACGAAAATACACGATGCGTCCATCAATAGTGCTATGGCCTCTATCCTCATTTCCCAATTCATTGGCCAAATGAGAGGTGCTTCCCATGAGTCCTAGACTACATGCATAGGATGTGTGCTGGGGCATCAATATGAGAAGGTGAACCATTCATCCTGCTCATATGCCATAGGAGAAGGTGAACCACTCATCCTATGCATATATCAATCGTAGGGGAAGGTGAACCACTCACCCTACACACGTGCCAACCATAATGGGGTATCATAGGGGAAGGTGAACCACTCACCTTATGGTCTCTCATAGCTGCAATAAGTACCCCAATCCCCCACGAGCTTCCAGAGCTCAGTGTCCAACTCATGTGGGACCCTCATAGGAGGGTCTTTCCATGACTCCAAGTATCTCACAGAAGGTTAAGAATTTTACCTTCCCTAGAGGCATCATGAGAATATATGTGACCTGCTCATCAGTCCCAATGTGATGGATCCTTATTGCTCCTTGTTGTACCATATCCCTGATAAAGTGGTACTTGATATCAATATGCTTGGAGCAGTAGTAGAACACATGATTCTCTGAAAGACGAATCCAAATTTGGTTGTCATAGTAGATCACGGTGGTATCCAACACATGCTCAAATAACTCACTAAAGAGCTTCCTCACCAAAAGAACTTCACAACAGGACATACTAGCAACAATGTATTCGGCCTTGGCACGGGTGATTAAAGCAACCGATTTTTGCTTCCTACTCATCCAAGATATCGAAGGAGAACCTAGTGAGAAGAAACAACCAGATGTTCTCTTACAATCCACTACACTACCATCCCAGTCAACATCAGAATATCCATGGAGCCTCAAATTCCCAGAAGTGTATCTTAATCCATAGTTGATTGTGCCCTGAAGATATCTCAAGAGATTCTTGGCATAAATCCAATGTATGTGATGAGGCTCGACCATAAATTTACTCAACCTATTCACTGTGAAGCATATGTTTGGACGAGTGTTCACCAAGAACATCAGGCCCCCACGAGTTGTCAATATTTGGAAGGATTTCCCAAATCGGCCCCAACAAAAATTCCACATAGCTTCTTGAATTTGAGTTCCATCGGAGTAGTCACGGACTTGTAGTCCACCATCCCAAATCTTTCGAGTAGCTTCACAATGTATTTTCCCTGAGAAAGTAAAATCTCTCTTGGATTTTTCTAGACCTCCAAGCCTAGGAAGTACTGCATCAAACCTAGGTCCTTCATTTTGAATTCAGAATCCAATTTCCTCTTACATTTATGAATGACAGGGTCTGCGCCTATTAGAAAGAGACCATCTACATAAAGTACCAAAATGAGAGGCTTGTCATTTTCAACCTTGAAGTAAAGGTTCAAGTCAACTTCAATTCTTGTAAGACCCAGATTCATAAGATAGTTGTCAATCCTCTCATACCAAGCCTCAGGGGCTTGCTTCAACCCATATAGGGCTTTCTTCAACCTTCATACATGTGACTATCGATCTAGAACTTCGAACCCCACAGGTTTCTCTACATAGACTTCCTCCTTAAGCGAGCCATGCAAGAAGGCAGTTTTGACATCCATTTGGTGTGGGCTTCAACCTAGAGAGGTAGCAAGGGTGATGATCAATTACTTAGTGGTGTATAAGGAAGCCAATGAAACTATCCCATCATAGTCCACACCTTCCGTTTGAGAGAAGCCTCGAGCAGCGAACCTGGCCTTGAACTTTTCAACACTCCCATCAGCTCCATGTTTGATTTTTTAAAGCCACTTTGAGGTGACTACAGACTTTTCCTTGGGTCTAGGAACCATATACTTGACATCATTCTTCATAAATGAAGCATATTATTCGTTCATCGCATCCTTCCAAACTTGGTGCTTCATAGCTTCTTCGAACGTACAAGGCTGAAATTCAACAATGGTGCCCATGGCAGCTAAGTACCCTTGGTACCTATTCAGCTTCTTACTTTCACGAAATGTCCCTCTTGGTGAAATGTGTCTCTCAGCACCTTCAAGAGTGTCTTTGAGCCACGAGGGTATCGTTTTTGAGGAAGATGGCTCACCAAGAGGTGGATCAATGTCATCTATGGGTCCTTCAACATCAGGCATCGGTTCATCCATTGGTTCTTTCTACTTTCCTGCATCTTCATCTTTTTCCTTCCTTGGAATAGGAATATCTCTAACCTTCCCAAGGGAAACATTTTCATCGAAGGTGACATCATGGCTTATTTCCACTTCCCTTTGACCAGGAACATTGATTCTATATTCCTTTGAAGTTTCATTGTAGCCCACAAATGTTCCTTTCTTCCCAGATGCATCCAAATTTCTTCAGTCTTCTCTTTCAGCACATGAAAACACACAAGACTACTGAAAATTATAAAGTGAGAAATATCAGGTTTCTTACTAGTGTAAACTTCTTCAAGAGTTTTGGAGTCCAATGCTTGATGTGGGCGTCTATTTTGAACGTACATGACAGCGTTGCAAGCTTCTCCCCATAAGAACTTCAGTAGGCCTTGGTCATGAAGCATGGCATGTGTAGCTTCAATAATGGTTCCATTCTTCCTTTTGGAAACTCCATTTTTCTTAGGAGTATATGCAGTAGTGGTCTCCCTCTTCATGCTAGCTTCTCTACAATAGTTATTGAACTCATTTGACTCATATTTGGTTCCATCATCGGTCCCCAATATTTTTATCTTCTTCCCTGTTTGATTTTCAACTAAGGCTTTGAAAGAGCGGAACCACTTGAATACTTCGTCCTTATTCTTTAAGAAATCGATCCTAGTTTTGTGAGATAAGTCATCCACAAAAACAACATAGTAAAAATATCCTCCCAAAGATGTTATGGGCAACATACCAGACAAATCAGAATGGGTCAATTATAGAATGTCGGTAGTCTTACTTTCACTGGAGGGGAATTGTCCCTTGTGTGTTTTATTTTGGCACAACCCTAACAAACACCTTCATGTTCTACTTTGAATTTAGGTATACCTGTGACCATCTTCCTAGCATCGGGTACGACTTTATAATGAAGGTGAGAAAATCTTTGGTGCCATTATTCAAATTGAAGAGAAGTGTTGCATGTCATGGCTCCTAAAGGACTTCCTCCAACCCGATAAAGACCTCCAACCCTAAATCCAACTGTAAAAGAATCTTTGAAGTTTCTTTGCCAAATAAATACCTTTCAATCAATAAATGCTACCTTCTGTAATATTCCCAATTTTCCATCAGTTAATTGGAATATTAGAGTTCTTACTTTTTCTAATTAATTAAGTAAATAAGAGGGTGGAGGGACCCATAAACCCCATAGATGAATAAAATCCATTTTCGGTGTGTGTATGTGGATAATTAGATAGTAGATGTACATTATGGAGTAGTGGAGCAGCTTCTTAATAAAGGAAGAGTGGACATCATGGAGCATTAATGATACGATCATGGAAATAGTGGAGGAGTCAAAGTAACGTCATAGTGCAATAAAAGTAATATCATAGAGCACTAATGATGAAATAGTGGATGAAGTGGTGCATTTAATGCACACATGATGGAGGGAGTGGAAACTAAATGCAGAGATCATGGAGAGACAACGTAGTCTTCATGGAGGCTAGTTGCCACGTGTGCAACGCAGTTATGAGGTAGGCCAAGGCTAGGGAAGGCTCACAAAGCATAAAAGGAAGATGAACGCAACAATAAAAGGCAGGATTTAGATTTACATTTCAGATCTAGATTTTTCAGTTGACATTTCTATGCACACTTCAATTGTTTAGCTAAGTTTGCAACACTGTTTAGAACACGGGTGTTTTCGAGCGGAAATCCCACCCTTACCCACAGGGGACTTCGAGTGCCTACTCTGGGAAGGTTATTTTGAGCTTCCATACATCATCAGGAATTGGTGCCACATTTATCCCTTCTCTACAATGCATTCGGTCTCAGGAATTACACATTCCTGCTTGAGGGTTTGAGAGGAGGAGGTTGTTTCTAGCATTTTCAGTTAGGAAACCGGTGGGGGATTCATCCTTTCACCTTGCGCTTCAACATAATTATTCCAAGAGTAGCATATTGTTATCCGAAATTCAGGCCAAAATTTTTCACCTCCATGCAGTAGCAGTTCCCCAAGGAATTGCGCAGTCCAATCCTGTAGATCTAAGGGAGGAAGGAAGTTCCAAGTATTCCAGCTTGGAATCTTGTGAGGGATCTTTCCCTCACTTTGGTGAGATTATTTATGTCAGTTGTGAGATATATTTCATCATCCAGTAGTAGGCTATAGCTTCAACCTCCTTGAAAGTGCAATCCATTCCAGGATTTGTACAGTTTGCAACTACAACTTGAGCCGAGGAAGGAGGAACTAGGTCTCAAGTTTCTCGCTTGAGAATATAGAGAAGGTATCAACCCTTCATGTATTGATTTGATTGGGTGATATTGAAGCATTTAGATCATCAGTGCAGACTCATCTCAGCAGTTACCCAGGAGGAGGGCATAAGTCAGCCAGCAGGGGTGCAATTAGCAATACAAAAGGGCCGAAAATCCAAAATTAAAATATGGCCAAACCATTTTTGGGTTTTTTTCTGGGCTTTTTTAGCAGAGTCCGTGGTTAAAATCCTGGATCTTTCTAAGCACTCTAGAAGACTTGCACACATGGTTCTTATTCACAGTAGTAGTAGTTTCTAGAACAATAGGAATAACAACACAACATTTCCAGTGCTAGTTTTCATTAGCGTATTTCAGCCACTCCTTGTTGGCTTGAGTGCATATTCTTTGGAGCACTGTGTAATTTATATATTTTTTTGTTTATAATGATATGCCTCAGTTATTTCTTCTCATAGTTATAATGTCTTGATGTATTTTTCAGTTGCAGCAAATTTTTGGCATTTTCCAGATTTTAGTGTTATATCCTTGTTTTTCTTATTTGGAATGTTGTAGATGTTCTATATTACTGTCTTTCCCATTTTGGAATATTAAAGTGGTATTAGAGCATGATATTTGGCTTAGCTTGTGGGAAATACATCTTATGACATCAAAAGAAGAGCAAAAAGTAGAGATCTACAATGACGGAGGGATTAAGTTTTGCCTCATTTCTCTCTAGATATATGCAGCATCTCTCCAAGGAGGTCAAAGAAATAAGAAGAGAAAGGAAAAAGGAGACTCCAAGAAGATTTTAGAATGAGGAAGGTCCAAGCACTTCCTATCAGCAACATAAACAACTGATAAAGCAAAGAGCTCCACAACATTCTACTGGACCCACTTTCTTTGAGAAGGAAGATGAATGGTATGAATATGGAGGAAACTTGGGGTATGAGACTCTAAGTAAATATCTGTCCGAATACAAATCATAGTCTAGAGAACTTAAGGAGAATCTAAATCTCCAACAGTTTTTACAACTCAAAGAAGAAAGGAGATCCCATAACAGCAATAGAAGAAAGAGGCACATATTCTCCTTGTCTAGATTTGATGGATCGTCCACAAGCATAGTGAAGGCTTGGGGGAAAGGGTTAGATGCAATATTTCAACTATACCCAGTAGAAGAAAGAGAGGTTGTTGATATTGCAGCATTGCACCTTGAGGGTGAAGCAAAGGATTGGTGGTTCAGTCATTTGAAACATGCAGGAGTGACTTCGTATGCATATTTCACTCAAAGATTGAAGTAGAAGTTTCGTAGAAGAAAACCAGAGACACTTCCCATCATGGATGAGATAGTACATGAGGAACCAAAGGAAGATGTCCTCATTATCACTCCGGAAAGGGAGAAACTACCACCACCACCAGCTGCAGAAGTACTTACATCAGGAGAAGGAGCACTTGCATCTTGCAAGATGGTCTTGAGCTCTTGACATTGGGAGTCCCATGCATGATTCAGGAGATGCATGAGGAAGAGGAGGCAGATACCAACGTTGGTATAGTAGAAGAGGAGCAACCATCACCATTACCAGTAGTTGGATAAGCCATTGTAACAGTTGGAGGAACTCTTGTAGCTGTGCAAGATGTTCTTGAGATTCAGTTGATCCAAGGTTTGCAGATTTGTGGGGACATGCCATCAGGGCAATTGCATAACCAAGGATTAGAACACCTTGCTAATTTGGAGCAGCAAACTATCATTGTGCAGAGGACCCTTGACTTGATCCAGGAGGAGATGTATAGCCATCCATGTTTTTCATTGTTGAGCTACACACAACACTTTGTGTTGAAGTGTGGAGTTTCAGAGGATGGGATGAGCATAGTCCTAATCAGTACAATTCCAGGCTATGAGTTCAGCATTGTGTATGGCCATGAGATAGCAGATGCATCACCATGTAGATCAACAACGCTGTCACTGAGCATCAGTGATGAGATGAGGGCCCATCATTCTTAGAGCATTTCGAGGACCTCTTCACTCATGAAGCACTAGAGGGATAGATGATAAATGGTAGACATCTTATGATGGAGAGAATTTTCCATTATTAGGATGGAATTTTCTTGATGAACATCTCACAGCTCAAAGAGAAATTTATACCTACAGCATATATGGAACCTTATGGGTTCTATTGGGCCTGTTATCACTCATTAGTCTTAACATTTTCATTGATAGGGTCTTACATTTCATTCACCTAGGTTCCATGTTGTTTAATAGTCAAATTCATGAAATTAAACAAAACAAAAATGTCGTAAGGTTAACCCTAAGTCAAAACCCACCTTGAGCCTTGTCATATTAGTCAAATCCATCTTATATCATTTATTTTTCGCTCCCATGCTTTCAAAATAAAAAATATTCCACTTGTCATTTTTTCATTGTTTCGTAGCGAATTGTCTGGCAAAACAACATAAAGTCGGTCTGTCAGCAATTTAACTGTTTTCTCTACAATACTAGGTTTTTCTACAAAAAATGACAGAGCAGTGTGAGATGTTAAGTTTTCGATGGCTAAAGACATAGGTGAGGTAAACAAGTTAGTTATCATAATCACCAAGCATGCAAGGTCGTATTTTATGTAATCATTGCCCCTTGTGGTCACATGTGTCATCATTTTCCCTCAAGTTGTCGAAGTACTTTTTAAACCTTGCCACTAAGATTCTCTTTGTCATTCATCGTCAAAAACATTGCATGTAAAGCATCTCAATGTCACTTTTGGAGAGTTGGTTCACCACTCATAACAAGTTGCCATCTAGTTTTTATTCTACAGGTGTCATAAGCAAGGAGGCAGTTAGAGTATAAAGAAGAAATGGCATCAAAGAAGAAAGTAAACAGAGATTACTACGTGAGGTACGAGCCTATGGATTTGAAATTGCTGAATGAAGATCCCAGTGCTATGGAGGCCTTTAGGAAGGTTGGTTGCCTACAGTTTTTTCAGAAGCTGCAAGGTTTTCATGCCTAGATATCCAAAGACTTTGCAGCAAATTTCACAGGGAAAACCTCAAAGGTTGGAGTATTAAACCTCACAGTGTCAACTGATGCTATCTCTCAAGATACAGAAATACCCAGAGGTGGTGAGGAATGGTTCAAAGGTACTAAATTCTGAATGCAAAGTTGTGAATAATTTCTCAAACAAGAGCACAGAGGAGCTGACATGACAAATGGCATCCCCAGGGGTTATATGAAAGAAAATTATGCAAAACTGTTGTTGGTTGTCTAGAAATATTTTACCTGCGAAGGGAGGTTCCACATGGTCTACTCTGATCATTTCAGACTCATTCTGCATTTTTTTTGTAAGCAACCACTTGGTATACCTTTATTTTTATTTAGAAGTTTTGGGAAGATGTCAGATAAGGTCTAGGCCAAGGCTGAGGGTAGTGAAACATCAAATTTTCACCATGGCCTGATCAAATTTTCAGTATTGGAGGAACTAAAAAGGTTAAACATAGATTGGGTCTCTTTTCTTTTCATGAGTGGATATGAAGTAGACTTAGTGACACCAAAGAAGATTTCAAAACCAAAGAGTACTCCATCTCTGGGTGTAATAGAAATTAATAGAAGAAATTAATGAAGAAGGAGGACAGCCTCTTGTGGAACCAATGTGTTGACGGGAAAATTTGTCCAGCCAACAGTAGGGGATATCCTTGGTATAAAGTCCCAATTAGACTCTAAACCGTTTGTGATAGGGATCCCGTCCGGGGGTGTGGGTCTAGCTACCGCTGACTACTCTTTCTCCTGGACGCAAATGAGCCCTGCAGAGTTATAGGTGTACATTTATCGAATGATACAAGATAAATATCGGTGATAGTCAATGAGCATAAACACTACAAATAGCAAGATATAAAAGAAAACACACAACCGAAGGATATGTTGTTAGCAACATATCATTAAGGTCGTGTTCGTAAGATTGTTCAAACCATAGAAGAAACAGTTCTTCCTGGCAAGAACAACTTATACGTACTTGGGCGTTTTATTGAATGAGATAGATGTTAATAATAAAGTTACAAACATCTCCTATGTAAATAACATACCATCATATACACATAAAGTAAGCTGAAATGCATAAAGAGTATAATCAGAAAACGCAGATCAATTAATCACAAGATATCAAACATATACGAAGAAATACTCATAGTATTGACACATTGATTCTCATCAGATCCAATAGTGGATTTTAAACAAATGCGTGTATTCATTCATAATAGGTTGTTTAATGCTTTACAACTCTCTTCTCTCCTTTGGAGTCCAAAAAAAAAGGTCCTTTACAAGTCCTCGAAGGGGGTATATATAAGACAAAATTGACCCTTGGGGGCCCTGACCCTTCACCTTCCTGCTTGTTGGGTTGCCTTGCGACCTGAATGGAAGATGCGACCTGAGACCTGAATGGATAGTGCGACCTGCGACCTGGTCATGGAGGGTGCGAACTGCGACCCCTTCTATACACTGTGCCTTGCAATCTGATCATGGGAGAATGTGTGTGATTGCGAGGTCGGGAACATCAACTTGTTGCTCTTTGAGGAAATTATGCCATTCACGATAATATGCAGTGATTTGGGAGATCAGAGGAGTATCTTCCCTTAACCTGTGCAGGCATTCTAAGGCATTCAAAATTAGATTTTCTCTCTTGATTGTGACCTGATTAGATAAGGAAGCCAATTTGGTGTAAATCCAAACCGGTGTTACGACAAACTTAACCAAGTTATCCTGTGATGCGAGAAGATCAAGTGTAGTGGCGGCTTGTCTGATAGGCTGTAGAAAAGCTTGAATCTCTTGATCTACCTGTCCCCATGTCTTTTCCTCGCTCAGTGCACCTAGAGAATGAATATGGTGCAGTTCATGCATCGAGTCAATGCCATTGATCAAATGTTCATATGCGGTCATCACCTTCTCCAGAACTTTAAATAATTTCTTCTTGGATTGCACCTTCATGCGGATTTGGAACTTGTCATTCTGAGTGTGAATCCAATCTTTCTTGGGCAAGGTTTTTAAATCTTGTGGATATCTGCTTTTCCATTCTATCATTCTATCCAAGGCGATGGAGGCCTCTTTTACCTGCTCGTTTCTCTTCTTCATTTCCACTTCGGCTCTTAGTATAGGTGCGAATGTTTGCTTTATGGTGAACATCTCCCCATAAACCTACCTCATGGTGGCTTCCAGCATCACCAAATCTCTCTGGATGGTAAGTGGTACTTCGTTAATAAGAGCAATTTTTCCTTGGATCTGTTGGATTTCTTCCCTTAGTGCTCTCTTCTCTTGCTCTGACCTAGCTTCCCTTTGTTCAGAGTCTTGTAATCTATTTTTTTCTACTCACCCGGCTCACATTTTCTTCTGTGGCTGTGGAAAAAGCAGTGTTGGCTGATGCTATCATCACTGGGTTGGTCCTAGTGTCTAGGACTATATCTTTTTCCGTCATGGCTGTGAATGGCGCGGCAGGGTTCCGCGCTAGGAATCTCCTCTTTTCCTGCCGGATTTTGAAGGTGAACTGGTCATAAGTGAGTCTCGTCAGATTGAACACCTCCTCCTCCTGTCCTTCAGAGGTGCCTGGCTCTGAGAGTGCAAAAAGTGTGTTAATTTCAGGAACTTCGATGGGCGACAGCTCGGTCTGTACTCCTGTTACTGGAGGAGGTGTTTTGACGTCTTTTGATCTTTGATCCTCTTCCTCTTTTCTCTTTTGTTCTTCTTCCTCTTTCAATAGCCGCTCCGCTTCTGCCTTATCTTGTTCTGCCTTTTGCCTGTGCTCCGCTTCTGCTTTTTTTTCCTCTTCTTCCTTCCTTTTCCGTTCAGCTTCTGCCTTTGTTTCCTGCTCTTCCTTCCTTTTTCGTTCGGCCTCCACCTGATATAATTATTTCTTGAGCTGTTGTTCAGCTTTTGCTTTCGCTTCCTACTCTTCCTTCCTTTTCTGGGCATCCTCCGTCTGTTTCTTTCTCTGTTTTGCCTTCAGGATTTTCTTACACTTATCCTCATCCTCTTTCGCCTTATTTTCAGCTTCTAGCTAAGATTTTGCTTCATTTTCTTTCTGTTGGGTGGAATAGCTATGGCCTGTGTTAGTTCGGGTTTTCTTGGCCTGGGAGGACGAGGCACCTCCCAACTTGCGGATTCTCTATTCCAGAGTATGATCATCTCGATCCTCCTGATCAGACAATGCTCCCGAGGAGAGTTCCCTATCCTTGTTATACCATTTTGTATAAGCACCAATGGTGAGTGTTAATGTGGGCCACAACCTTTTCTTACGTTTAGTAAGGACCTTTGAGAAGCCGGATGTCATATGATAACATACTTCCTGAAGTAGCATCTTGTCAGTGACGAATCTGGGCAGAGCATGGGGAGTCTTAAATGAACCGAAGACTTGGATAAAGGTGCCTCCTACAAATGGAAACCAATTTGCTACCTTGACCAACGTTTCCATGGATTTCCAGGACATGCATGGGGTATCCTGACCGAACAATTTCCCGTAGAGTGCAGGGATGAAACTGTGTGCGATTGACTCTATATCTTGCTTGTATTTAGAGTCCCAAAATACCTGCAACTCCTTGTGAATGGGGCATGCTTGCTCCTAATCCCAGTTGTGAGCCCATCCCTCAAAGTAGCACCTGGAACAAACTGCATCCAATAGATAGGAAGCCATATAAAATTCGGACGAGTATCCCTCCTCTGGTGCTAGTGCTGTAGATATGTTTGTTTTGAGGGACGCTATTAGAAAGTTGGCCCAATTGAAACGGGTGCCATATACGGTAACAAAATGCATCAAGGATACCCAAGAACCGCTGAAAGTGGTGGCATCGGGACGACCATACATCCTACAAAGCATGGCTGCTACGAGCTTATAGACCTTTCTGAGGCCTGCTACTTGATATTCATGGTCCTTCTTGATTTTGAACTTCTCCGGTTCTTCCCACCATCCTCTCAAGGTGTCTGCTATGGGAACTGCATGGGTAGTGGCCCATTCCTCTATGAATGTCTGTTCCCACTTTGGAAGTGCGTAGTAGTACTCTGCATCCTGCCCTTTTATATTGGCAAAAGCTTTCCCCTCGTGGTCTCTAATCACCCACCTCTTGGGGTCGATATTTTGCATGATCCAATCAATGATTTTGGCGCATGGGAAGATAGTTGGGTGAGCACCTGCGTAGTGAATATTTGACCTTTTGACCTGCACATATACTTCTCGATATGGGAGGTCCTCTGGGAACTCAAGTTGTGCGAACTCTTGGTATACTTGATACCAAATCATGCTTTCCCCTTTGTTGAATACACATGCAGTGTCTCCGTGGAAAGGGGGAGGAGACACAAGTACTTCACTCTCTATGATTTCTATCTCTGGGCTCTTGTTTTTCCTGCGAACCGTCGGGGGCCCCATGTCACTTGAGGCTGAGGATACGAAGACACACTCTAACTCTGCTTCGAGATTCCCTAGCATATTCATGAAACAGTCCCAGGATAAGACCGATGCCATATTAATAAATGCCTAATACTGCTTTTAATTCTGCCCAAATGAGATCCGGGAAAGGGTGAATCTGCGACTTAGCGACCTATTTCTTAAGTCGTTGGGTCGCAGAGGTTTAAACTATAGAAGAGCGACCCTGCGACAAGGTCGCTAGGTCGTTGGGTCGCATTGGTTTAACAAATTCACGAGGGTGCCACCTTGTGACTTAGCAACTTGCAACCGGGTCGCTGAGTCGCAAGGTCGCAAACATCTAGTTTTGAGTGAGATGCGACTTAGCGACTTAGCGACTTAGCAACCGGGGCCGTTGGGTCGCGGGGGTCGCAAGGTCACGGGTTCGGAGGTTACACTAGGGCTCGGTGGAAGATTTCGACAGTGGCGTGGCCTTTCGTTTCAATTTTTAACTTAAAACAATAAAAGGATTGAGTGAGGAAAACCATAAATGAGACTGAAGTGGTCATTAGGGAAAATACAGACATAGGGGAGGCTGGTTGGCTCCATTTATAAATCTGTGTTAGGAATGGCAGGGTTTGGATAATTGGAAAAGACTCAGGTTCAAGAGAATCTGAAATGGGAGATGGTAGGTGGCTTTAAAAGTGCTAAGGTAAGTGGAAAGAGGAAAAAAATAGAAAAAATGGGAACATCAGGAGGATTAGGCAACTTACCCGAGACAATCGCGCTCCAGTTGGCCTGTCAGAAGCGTTTTTTTTCTCTCCATCGCGTGGGTGAAATTCGGCCTAGCAACCCTTCTATGTATAAAAGGGTCACACATGCGGGCAATAAATGAGGTCATTGGGTCACAAATATCCTGCATTTATGAGATGTGCGACCTCGCGACCTTGCGACCTGGGGGTCGCACGGTCGCAAGGTCGCTAGGTCGCAATTATTTAAATTTGAGTGCAATGTGAAACTTGGTGACCTAGTGACCTGGTAGGTCATAGGGTCGCTAGGTCGCAAATTGGGAAAAATACCTACTCTACGACTCAACGACTTAAGGCTTTTTTTTTTTTTGAAAAAGACTTGAACTTCAGGTTTTGACTTCTCTTTTCGATGCTCAGGGGGGCTCAAAAAAAAATTTTAGATGGTGGATTTTTGGAGTGTGTTGTAGCGGCTACAACACAATGGACATTGAAGTTGAAATTCTACAAGAGACAAATATCCTTTAGCCATCACCTGCAAGAAAAAAATGGAGAATAGTAAACACAACAACATGAGGGTAACGAGGAGCCAAACCTTTGCCAAGGGAAACTTGGAAGAAATCCTTCGGGCAATAAAAATTTAGGAATCCCCAATTTTCCAGGCAATAGACATTGAAGAATCCTAAATTGTACAGGCATAAGACATTGAAGGAGATAGAACAAAAATGCAGAAAGGTAAGTCTGTCAAGAAGTTGGATTTTGCAAGAGAGGATGTTGGTTTGATTTTTCAGCCAAGGAAGACAATGACCAGGTCATAGCTTGCAAAGGATGCCATGGAAAGCAAAAGAGCATAAAATATTATTGAAGGTAAGTAGAAAAATAACATCATATACCTATCTCCAGCAACAGAAGAGGTCTTTCTACACAGGAAAGGAAAAGAATATGTTGAGGAAAAGACTGAAGTGCAAATTTTGCAAGAGAAATTAAGAGAGGTTGGGGAAGAAGTAGTTGAAGTCAAGTCAAAATTTAAAAAGGCCAAGGTGGACAGACAAATAATAGTAGATTTTGAGAATGAAGGAGCAGCTGGAAAAGTATGATAAATATTTTTCAAATGTCAAGAAGATGTTGAAGAGAAGTCTTCCTCTGAGGAAGGTGGTGAAAAACACAAGGAAAAGGAATCTGTGGTTACAGTCTGAGAGAAAAAAGCTCAAAGGGGAGGTCAAAGAGTTGGAAGACCAAATGGACATGATCCAAGAAGAACTGAAGAAAAGAGTGTTGAAGATTAGATTGGTAGAGGAACCTAAGGTACAACTTGTTGTTGCTAAAGATGAAGTGCCCAAGGATTGAGGAATTGATCTAAAATATTTTTGTTTAATTTTACAACTTGCAGGTAACACCAATTTTGGTTTAGAAGATGATTTTTTGAAGAAAATTTCCCAATCTTCACTTTCAGCCATATTAGGCAGTTTCGTAGCGAGGTCCGGGCTTGAAGGCCGAAATTCTCTACGAAATTTCTAAAGAATGATTTTTATTTAAAAAAATAAGTTTGATGGAAATCCAAGGAGGGAAATCAATGGTATTTAGTTATTATGACTTGACAAACACATTTTTATTAGCAGAGGGGGAAGAAAAGGAGGTTAAATGGCAGAAGAGGACATGCTACAAAATTTCGCTATGAAACTGCCTAAAGTTACTTTGTTTTTGCAGCGAAATATTTTTTGAGAGTTTTGACGGTTTGAATAGCATATGGAAGGACAACCATCCACCTGGAGACATCCAAGAAGATAGTGGGCCATCCCTATAGATATCCATTACTTGGCAGATGTGTCACTCATCCAAATCAGCATGAAGACAAAGTTCTAAGTAGTTTTTATCTTTTCCTAAAAAATAGGACAATTGTTTCTTAAATATTAGGGTACATTCATGTCTTAATGATGGATAATTCCACTTGAGCATCTCATCCTTATCCATGTAATTGTCCCACTATTAGAGAAGAGGATGAAATAAATTTAAAGTAGAGTCCTATTAGAAGAGTAAGTCTTTAGAGACTAGGTGTATTTTTCTTTTCCAGAAATTTATTTTTTAGTTATGATTAGGTGTCAAAGTCATGGTTCGATGATCTAGCCAGCCAGGAAGATCCTGTGTAAGAAAAAGAGGTCTATTTATAGATATAAAATCAAATGAGAAAGGGTTGGAGAAAGCTTTTGACACTACTATTATTGTAAGTATTTTATATCAGTAATAGACAGACAGTGATCGTGTTTCTACTTCACCTGAGATTCTTGAGATGTTTCAATGAATTTATGTGTTTCCTTTTATCTTACTTCCAGTATCTTGATGTTAAATTACTCAGAATTCATGTTATGCATGCTCTGACTTCCTTTTAACATTGAGATATTGATTATCTCCCTGTGTTAATGTTGTCCTTTCATTGAAATAGAAAAAGCCTCAGTTTCCATGAGTAGATATGCTTGTCATTGAATTCCTTTTTACTGACTCCATAAGCCCAATGGTAGTGAAATATTTCCCATTTTTCACCTGAAAATCAAATATACTAATACATTCACATAGTTAGCCGTCCATTTTAAGTCCTAATTGAGAAAATCATTAGTTAAATTGAGAGAGCCCTCTCAGGCTGAAGAGGCTAATCCTCAGTCAAAAGTTGGTTTGAAAGATTTACTCTAAGTTGTATCGTGGGGCATCCCATGAGTACCAATTTAGAGATAACATTTTAGTGTATCTGTCGGGAGTTTGCAGACATATTTCCTGAATTTTGTGCTCAAGTAGTTAAGCTAAATTCTTGGGGGTAGTAGAAGCTCATAACATTTAGAGGTTGCAGAAACTACCTTGGTAACTCCACTAAAAATCTTAATGCTCAAAGGTGGCTTCAAGAAAAATATCCCCAAGGAATAATCCAGATCCTAACCCACCTACAATTATGGATAATCTAGAGAGGATTCTCAAAGGCATTGGAAGAAGCTCTTCAAAATCAGGTATCCTAACACATTCAAGAGATTTTTCCTCTGAAATTATTCAAAGTTCTGAAGATAGGAAATTTGATGATAAAATTGAAGAATTTTTGTTTATGTCTAAGACCGAAAATGAGTTTACTGGTATAATGCTAGACCTGCAAAGACTAGGTATTAACACATCATCCCGAGTATCTAAAGAATAAAAAGAAGAATTTTGGAAAACAATAACATCAGAGCTGTTGTTAGAGAGGGGGTCCTTTGAAAATTTAAAAGAATTAGATCCATTTGAGTTCCTGTTGAAAAGAAAATATGGTATACCTTTTCCTCAGTGGAGTTCATATGTAGACTATAGATACCATCTACATCTCCTCGTAACAACTCATTTTAACCTATTGTTTTCCCAAAGAATCAGAAATCAATCTCAATTGTTGTTCTTCCCCATAACATAGTTCCTGTCATCATGGTTGAAATTGTCCCTCCTCTTCCTCCTATTGGACCTAAAAGGTATGGTCCACTTGGCCTCCTTGCTATTCTTCATGACCTCATAGATGGATACTCAGCTAGAATTAAAATATTTGGGAGTGAAGAGGATATATCAGCTGAGGAACATGTGGATCAATTCAATGATTTCATTGATAGAGAGGAGGTAGAACATGAATATGTAAAAATGAGATTATTTTCCCAGAGTTTCACTAGTGGAGTAATAAAATGGTTTAAGGCCCTAGCTCGAGCAAGTTTGCAAAATTGGGACTAGCAGGAAAATAGTTTTTTGACCAAGCAGGGGAGTAAGGTGAATCTAGTGCAAGCCCTGACAGGATAAAACAATTTAAAAAGAGCTCTTAGATGAATCTATCCAAGAATTCTCTAAGAGGTTTAAAAAATTCTATAACTCCATACCTGCTCATATTAAACCTCCTCCAGGAGCTACTCAATTACACTATGCAAAGGCATTTGATTATGAGTTTTTAATCCTCCATACGGAAAGAGGGTTTACTTCTCTAGAAAAAATGAAAAATGATGCAGTAAAGGTGGAAAGAAACATGATAGCTGCTAAGAGGTCCAATATGGGAAAAATAAAATAGAAAGAAGAAGAAAAACCTTCATCCTCAGATGCTAAATTTGATTCTATGTTGAAGAATATGGAAAATTTCATGGATAGACTTGTTCTTGGAGCCACTCTGTTACCTCCTGCACGACATGATCCACAGATTAGAAAAGGGGAAGCATGGAAAGTTTGAGAATATCTGGAAGGGATCATTTGTGGTAGCTGCATATCATGGCAACAACACTTATCTGCTTCAGGAAATGGATGGACAGTTGTGTGCAGGAGGACCTGTCAATGGCAGGTTTCTGAAACACTACTCCTCCTAAGTTTTTACTAAATATTCACTCCATTGTATATATTTTCGTTTTTTTTATGATGTTTTGCAAATAAAGATAAGATAATCATCAATCTTGAGTCTGAGGAGAAGTCCATAAGATTTTGAAGAAGGCTTTGTGAATTTCAAAAGTTTTGTTTTCATCAAAAGAAGGCACTGGAACTACATGTTCTTTGTTGTATCACAGGGGAAAACAATCCCGAGTGGAGCCACTTTTATCACTCATTAGTCTTAAAATTTTCATTGATAGGGTCTTACATGTCATTCACTTAGGTTCCATGTTGTTTCATAATCAAATTCATGAAATTTAAAAAAAAAAACACATGTGGTAAGGTTTACCCTAAGTCTAAACCCACCTTGAGCCTTGTCATATCAATCAAATCCATCTCATATCATTTAGTTTTCTCTCCCATGCTTTCAAATTAAAAAATAATCCACTTGTTATTTTTTCACCCTTTCACAGCGAATTGTATGGCAAAATAGTATATTTTGCTACAAAACTATCTGACAATTCTGTATCGGATTCGTCAGCAATTTAACTGTTTTTGTTACGAAACTGGGTTTTCCTGTAGAAAATGACAGAGCCGTGTGAGATGTCAAGTTTTCGATGGCTAAAGATAGAGGTGATGTCAGAAAATTAGTTATCATAATCATCGAGCATGCAAGGTTGTATTTCTTGTAATCATTTCCTGTTGTGGTCGCGCGTGTCATCATTTTCCCTGAAGTTGTAGAATTACTTTTTAAACCTTGCCCCTAAGCTTCTCTTTGTCATTCATCGTCCAAAATATTGCATGTAAAGCATCTCAGTGTCAATTTTGGTTAGATGGTTCTCCACGCAAAACAGGTTGTTGTCTAGTTTTGATTCTGCAGGTGTCACAAGCAAGGAGGAAACGAGAGTATAAAGAAGAAATGACATCAAAGAAGAAAGTAAACAAAGGAGGTTTCTGCGTGAGGTACAGGCCTATGGATTTGAAATTTTTGAATCAAGATCCCAGTGCTATAGAGGCCTTTAGGAATGTTGGTTGCCTACAGTTTTGTCAGAAGCTGCAAGGTTTTCATGCCTAGCTAGCCAAAGACTTTGCAGCAAATTTCACAGGGACATCCTCAAAGGTTGGTGTATTAAACCTCCCAGTGTTACCTGATGCTATCTCTCAAGCTATAGAAATACCTAGAGTTGGTGAGGAATGGTTCAAAGGTACTAAATTCATAATTCAAAGTTGTGAATAATTTATCAAACAAGAGCACAAAGGAGCTGACATGAAAAATGGCATCCCCAGGGGTTATATGAAAGAAAATTATGCAAAACTATTGTTGGTGGTCCATGAATATTTTACCTGCGAAGGGAGGTTCCACATGGTCTAATCTTATCATTTCAGACTCCTTCTTCATTTTGTTGGTAAGAAATCACTTGACCTAACTTTCTTTTTATTTAGAAGTTTGGGGAAGATGTCACATAAGGTCCAGGCCAAGGCTGAGGGTAGTGAAACATCAAATTTTCACCATGAATTGATCAAATTGTTAGTATTGGAGGAATTAAAAAGGTTAAACAGAGACTGGGCCTATTTATTTTCATGAGTGGATATGAAGTAGAATCAGTGACACCAAAGAATATTTCAGAACCAAAGAGTACTCCATCTCCAGCTGTAATAGAAGAAATTAATGAAGAAGGAGGACAACCTCTTGTGGAACCAATGGACATTGAAGTTGAACCTCTGCAGGAGACTAATATCCCTCAGTCATCTCACAAGATAAAAACAGAGAATTAGTAAACCGTAGCAGCAGGAGGGTAGCAAGGAGCCAAACCTTTTCCAAGCGAAACCTGGAAGACATCCTCCAGGAAAGAGACTTTGAAGAATCGCCAATTGTAAAGGCAATAGACATTGAAGAATCCCCAATTGTACAGGGCAAAAGACATTGAAGGAGATAGAAGAAAAACGCAGAAAGGTAAGTCTGTCAAGAAGTTGAATTTTGCAGGAGAGGATGATGGTTTCATTTTCCAGCCAAGGAAGCCAATGACCAGGTCACAACTTGCAAAGGATGCCATGGAAAGTAAAAGAGTAGAAAATATTAGTGAAGGTAAGAAACCAGAGAACATCATAGACCTATCTCCAACAACAGAAGAGGTCTTTGTACATAGGAAAGGAACAGAACATGTTGAGGAAAATACTGAAGTGAAAATTTTGCAAGATAAATTAAGAGAGGTCGAGGAAGAAGTAGTTGAAGTCAAGTAAGAATTAAAAGAGGCCAAGGTGGACAAACATCTAATGGTAGATTTTGAGAAAGAGATGAAGGGGCAGTTGAACAAGTATGATAAAACTTTATCAAATGCCAAGAAGATGCTGAAGAGAAGTCTTCCTCTGAGGAAGGTGGTGAAAACACAAGGAACATGAATCTGTGGTTACAGTCTGAGAGAAAAGATCTCAAAGGGCAGGTCAAATATTTGGAAGACCAAATGGAAATGATCCAAGAAGAACTAAAGAAAAGAGGGCTGAAGATTAGATTGGTATAGGAACTTGAGGTAGAACTTGTTGTTGCTGAAGATGAAGTGCCCAAGGACTAAGAAGTTGATCTAAAATATTTTTCTTTAAGTTTACAACTTGTAGGTAACACCAATTTTGGTTTAGAAGATGATATTTTGAAGAAAATTTCCAAATATGCAGTTTCATCCAGATCAGGAAGTTTCATAGTGAGGTCTAGGCTTGAAGGCCGAAATTCTCTACGAAATTTCTGAAGAATAATTTTTATTTAAAAAAATCAGTTTGATGGAGATCCAAGGAGGGAAATCGATGGTATTTAGTTATTATGACCTCTCAAACACATTTTGATTACCAAAGGGGGCAGAAAATGAGGTTAAATGGTAGAAGTGGACACACTACAAAATTTTGCTACGAAACTGCCTATGGTTACTATGTTTTTGCAGTGAAATATTTTTTGAGAGTTTTGAAGGTTTGAATATCATATGGAAGGACAACCAACCACCTGAAGACATCCAAGCAGACAGTGGGCCATCCCTGCAGATATCTGTTACTTGGAAGATGTGTCACTCATCCAAATCAGCATGAAGACAAAGTTCTAAATAGTGTTTATCTTTTCCTAAAAAATAGGACATTTGTTTCTTAAATATTGGGGTATATTCATGTCTTAGTGATGGATAATGCCACTCGAGCATCTCATCCTTATCCATGTAATTGTCCCACTACTAGAGAAGTGGATGAAATAAATGTAAAGTAGAGTCCTATTAGAAGAGTAAGTCTTTAGAAACTAGGTGTATTTTTCTTTTCCAGAAATGTATTTTTTAGTTATGATTAGGTGTCAAAGTCATGGTTCGCTGATCTAGCCAGCTGGGTAGATCCTATGTAAGAAAAAGAGGTCTATTTATAGACAGAAAAGCGAATGAGAAAGGGTTGGAGAATGCTTTTGACACTACTACTATTGTAAATATTTTATATCAGTGATAGACAGACAACGACTGTGTTTCTGCTTCACCTGATATTCTTGAGATGTTTCAATGTGTTGACACCTAATCCTATGGATGGGTGTGCATAATTAATATTGTATATTAATTAATATTAGGAAATAAGGAAGGCCAAGAGTCATTGGGAGATGAATCCCAATAGCCTCACCTCCATGTATAAATCCATGTGCATTCTTCAGCTAATACACATTCTGATTTTGAGGAGTTACCTCCTGGTTTGACATGGTATCAGAGCCAGCTCCACTATTGGCATTTCTGCCTGTGGTGTAACTCCCTCTCCTTTGCTAAGTCAATTTTATTAATAGTTTTCTGCTGTTCTTAATTGCTAGACTGTTATTCTGCAATTTTTTTTCCCTATATAGTCCTGACATTTGCAGCTCCAGCTCCTGCAGCTCCTGAAGACTGCAGGCTCCTCTGTCATTCTGAAAATTGCAGGCTCTGTCATTCTGCAAGATTCCATTTCAAAATTTTTTTGTAACGGCCTTTTGGGCCTCCTCCATCGACTCACCCATTTCCCTTACCTACTAGCTCTCCCCCTACGTTCCATACAACGCTTTGCATTCCAAAAGCTCTATACAACGCCCTCACTCTGCATACATCTCCAACGCCCTCACTCTGCATACACCTCCCATCCCTCAAACTCTGCGCCCTCTCCCTCAGCTCCACGCCTCATTCACTCGCTCCCTCCTTTGTATATATCACTGCATATAATATCTTGATACCATACAACGCTGTTACTGCATATACAATCTGCGTTTAATACTATTCCAGCACTGTTTTGTCGACTAGAACGTTCCCATATTGGCATCTCCAGCGCTGTCATACCATATATACAGTCCGCCCGACTATCAAAACGTTGTCTTTCACATATAATACACTGTCATCATTTATCAAAGTCCTCCCTTGGCATATGATGCAGCGCTGTCATAACTCCGACTGGAGCTCCCTCTCCACGCTGCTTTGAAACGCCTCTGTTAACCGCCTCATACAGTTTCAAATACCATTACGCCATCCATATTTGCATTACCGCCTCCTTAACGCAAGTATTCTGGCATTCATATGTTATAAAACGCTGTCTGGTGTATACACATTACCGCTCATATTTAATACCACCGTTCATATTTAAACTCTGTCCATTCATATGGTATCACCGTCGACCATACCGCCCACGCATTGTATTTAAACGCTGTCCATTATATTTAAAAGCTGGTTTTTATTGTGATTACATGGTTTTTATTGTCATGGTATGCGTTGTATTATAAAACACCGCCCGCTTTCATTCGCTGTCCCAATATACATATCATAATACAATATCCAAAACATTATATTTCCACCCCTCCCATCGTTTAATACCGCCCCCTCCACTCTTATTTACCACTCCACTTTATATTATACACCCCCCCCCCCCCCCCCCAACCACCATTTCATAATACCGCCCTCCCATACCACTTTTCATTTTCACAATATCGCCCTCCCTACCATTTCATACATTTTTTCCCAAACAAAAAAAAAATTATATATTTTTTTTGTGCAGAATTCAGTTTCTAGCAAAGTGTTTCTGTCTTTTAAATTCAGTCTTCAGCAAGAGTTTTTGTGCAGAATTTAGTTTCTAGCAAAGAGTTTTTTAAACTCAGAGTATTTTTCCAGCAAGAGTTTTTGCCCCTTTATTTGAAATATTTCAAGAGTTGAAAGTTTTTATAGCAGAAATTTTTTCCTCTTCAGAAGATTTTTTCCAGCAATCTAATGCATTCTCTCATCTCAATTGTTGGGGTGGTTCTCTCCGGCAAAGAGAACTATCTTGAATGGTATCGAAATATTAAACACACACTCATTTTTAATGAGCTGTGGAAAGGATTCTATGAAGGACAAGAAGAAAATCCACCAGCAAAGCCCACTTCAGACAAAGGGCTTGCCATTTGGGAAAATAAGAACTGCAAGGCCTATGCCTTGATTGCAGCCTCCGTAAGTGAAGAGGTGAGTCGCCATATTTCATCATTCTCAAATGCCTATGAAGCCTTGAAGAAGCTAAAAGAACTCTATGACTCACATTCAGAATTATAAAATGTTCAATTGATGATTAAGTTGTTCAGTCTTGAAATGAAGAATGATGATCCCCTTGCTTTAGCTTCAGAAGTAAGATCTATAATGCATGACATTGAAAACACTGGTGTAAAAATGGACATACCTATCATAGTATATGTTAAGGCATTATATCCTACTTACTCACATTATCTTGAGTCTTTGCAAGCAAGTGGAAACTTTCAGCATATCACCTTTGATACACTTGAGAAAAAGTTTGCAGAAAGAGAAAGATTTTGGGAAGATGATAGTCCCTTCATCTTCCGAATATGCTGCATACTTGGCACATAGAGAAAAGATTCATACTCCAGATTCATCCAGAGGAAGAGGTGGCAGAAGAGGAAGAGGAAGAAGAAAATTCACAGAAAGGGGGGGCAGACAAGCTGACAAATTCAATCTTCATTGCACACGCTGCAATAGAGATGGACATGATGCATCCAAATGCAGAACACCATGGGACAAAATTGAGCAGCAAAGAAATCAAGACAAAGGTAAAACTAATGACAAAGACAAAGGTAAAGCACCTGAATCCGCTCACTATGTTCTAGCACATTGTAACAATGGAGTAACTGAAAACCTATTTGATGTTTCATTTACT